>BDJD01005996.1:43064-72347 GCA_002564525.1 Rosa multiflora
TGTTTTGATTAGACTTTGGTGAGAACCAAAACCGAGCATTGCTAGGGCTTGGTGCCTTAGATTAACTGTTTTATTTCTTTTCTTTTTCTTTTCTTTGTTTGCTAAGTGTCTTTATTCCCGATTACCCAAGGATTGTGGGTTAGCCACTAATCCCCGTGGTACGATAAACTTTGGGCATAATATTTCCCTATCTTGACAATGATACGTACGCTTGCGTAAATGTGTATCAAGTCATGCAGCAGCACAAGTTTTAGGGTTGTTGGTTGAAGCCGAAGTCAGGAAGAAACTATTCCACAAGCATATCAATAGTCTGTTACAAGTGACTAAAAGTATCTTGCAGTTTGCAATTGTTGCTGTCAGTCATGATTCTCCTCATGAAACTGCCCTTCCCTTCTGGAAAGAGGCATTTTATTCATTGGTTATGCTGAAAAAAAAAAACTCTGAATCAGTTCCATGATTTGTGTTTTGATAGAGACCTTGAGGATATATGGGAAGCAATTTCTGTGTATCTCTACTACCAACTGAAGACACAACTCATTGGTGATGCAGCCGACAAACTAATTACACAAAATCTGGCATTCACTATGTGTGGTTTGCATTCTTTGATGGGATAAATAGAGTGTGCAGATTCTTTGTCAAGTATATTGGGTGTTTGTGCCAAAGGATGTGGCGAATTTTCTGTCAACGAGCGTAGTGACGGGAGAACTTTTGACTCTTATCAGTTTACCTACATTAGTGTTCAAGTGCATGTTGAGGATCAAATTATTGAGATGTCAAACACACAATCTGGGTATGAAATTTTGAGTCAACCAATTATGGTGGAAGTCTATGCAGCATCAGAGATTCACCTCCACGGTATATTCCTTGTACCTGGTGCATCTTATGTACTTACTTTAGAGGGAGCCCCAACAATTGGTGTAAATGTTGAATTTACGAGTTTGGAGTTGCTGCAAAATGAGTATCAAATTGATCAAGTAGATGTCAAGGCTGTTATTGCAATTGTAATTACTCAATTGCATTCAAATGAAGCTGCTGGGATATATAAGGAGTTGAATATGATAGCAGGGAGTGCATATGAGTTTGTGAAAATGTGGAAAAGAGGAATTGATTCCAGTTTATTCAATTCTTCAGATCATATAAATCGTTTGACCTCTTCACCTCATAGGCAACATACTATGAAATTCTTTATAGAGTACTTCATTCCAGTTTATAATGCACTTGTTAAATCAGACCAATTACCTTGTCTTCAGGCTTTGGAGGTTATATTGGTGGAATGCTCAACAACACTTGACCCATGGATGTTTGTCGCTGTCTCAAAAGTTTCAGTGTTTACAACTTATGATGTCATGGAAGTACATGCAAGTCACATTTTCTGCATGAGAAATATTAATGCTCCAGATCAGTTTATCGAAGCACTTAGATCAACAACAAATGGTAAAGATATGATGGAGTGGTATATGGGGTTGTCCACAAATATTGGATTCCATGATTTTTCACTAAATTCCCAGAGTGCAACACCTCAAATTGAGTTGCTGTTTGCAAAGTTGAAATTCATAGAAGTAGTGTACATGGAAATGGTTGGGAAGATTTTGAACCAAGGAGCGGATCATAAGGACGTGGTTGCTTCAGGAGCTACCACTCAAGGCCACATGTTACATGACAAGGTCCTTGATTTCTCTACTTATTCAGATGATAATCTTGACGTCTTATCCCATGATCTTGGTGACAATTGCCTTGTTGCTCTTCATCTCATACTCTGTTTATTAACTAATGGTGTATCAAACACCATAGTAATCACTTGGCTATCAAAGCTCAAGGCTCACTCTAAAAGCTCAACTTTGAATGTGATAGAGTAAAAGTATCTCATCACTTCGAGGACAAAGCTTATGTGCTCAAGGCCACACAGATGACCAACCTTGAAGAGAAAGTTGACCTGTCTCCGTACTTTCTTCATTGGGGTATCTCGTTGATCATCCTCTACTTTGAGTTTGTCTCTACTATCTCCATTTATGGTTGCTTCTTGTATAACAAGTTGGGGGCTGCTTTTGACAATACGATGGATTTCCAGCTGGTCAGCATTGTTGCTTATGCTCTTGGACATTCACTCAATACTTACGCAGAGTTTACACGGCATGAGGACAAGCCTTGAGCTAAGGGGGCGGGATTGTTAGGATCCGTTTGTCTTATGGGCCAGAGTCTTACATGTTTTATGGGTCATATTGTATTGTGGGCTTATTAGACTTTATGACCATCTTATATAGCTACTGAGTTGTACTAGAGGACTATCACTGAAGAATATTGAAGTTTAGTTTTCTCTTATTTCTCTTCCTTTGCAATGTCATTTCTGGGCTTGGATCCTGGGGATCCTAACACTTCTCCATATGGTTGGATAAAGATAATTACCGATGGTGGTCGGAAGAGTGCATCTAATCTTGCTGTCTATGGGGGTGTTTATAAGGATTATAAAGGCATATTATAGGTGCTTTTTGTTCTAAGCTTGATATTCCAAGTTTAGTAGCTGCAGAGGTTATTATAGTCATAAAAGCAATTTAATTGACTTGTTTAAGAGATTGAAAGCATATTTGGTTGGTGGTCGACTTAACTGTTGTTCTTAATTTTCTCCGTTCCCCACACTTGGTACCTTGGCAACTAAAGGTGGAGTGGCAAAACTGTCTCCATTCGCTTCATCTCTTTGTAATAGAGATATTTTATGTCTCCGTTATTTGTGATTCTCACATGCGGTAAGTTTAATTGTTTAAGTGCTCACCGCAAGTTTGTATCCGTTTTCTTTCCTTCAATAAATTTTCCTCGTTTTTTCGAGGTTGAAAAAAAAAACAATTGTTTAAATAAAAATACTATTGGCTACTATCTCATTTGTAAGATAGCTCTTTATATATGCAACTTTCGATTCATTAAGATCGTTGATATTTCTCCTAAAATAAAATGTCACCAATTGTTTTAGCTAGCGCTTTTAAATTAATTTGTTGGTTTTTGCTCAAAATTTTAGACTGTAATCTTTAATTTGATCTCTAAGATCTAATTGCTCCAATGACATTTTTCTTAAAAGTGAAATAAGTCCTATTTATATGTCAACTGCAGAGCAGAGGATTTTGCTTGTTTGTGATAAATTAGCGCGCGGGAAATAAGAGTTTAAGAGTACGGAGGTTAATCATCTTTGTTCAATAGTGGAATCAGTCACATTCGTAAATGTACGTCGGCAATTATCGAACTATATAATTTCTGTATTATTCGTGTTTGTTATCTCATTTTAGTGATTTTGATTCATCCCGATCGACTTAGTATAAAAAATCCAATTTCCATGAGCACTTTTAGTTTAAACAAATTATAGGATCAATAAACCGAATAATAAATGGAGTACGTGAAAATGAAAATATAAAGTGGTGATCATTATGTATTATCGGGAAATATCACATGAAGAAAAACATGTATTGTCAAACCTGAAACATTTGACAATAAACAAACTATCCATCGCCAAGAAGATGCCTATAGAAGAATAATTATTCTACAATCTACAAGAATAAGCAATTGGATAATCAATCAGTAAAGCTTGATTGGGTTATCCAGGGGACATATAGTCCTTAATTAGACAAGATACTGTAAATCAAAACAAATCACACGTATGAAATTGGGTCTAATCGATCAAGAAAGCCCCATCCTCAAAATATTGGATCTTCTCTAAAAGCAAGCATCCAACATACAACAGCAACAAAGAGCAGCACAGCAACCCTTCCAAAAGTTATCACCCTTCGACTTGGTCTCGACTGGACCGTGGCTTCGGGGCAACTGATCGTCTGTCATGGCGGGATAGCCAGCTGGAGGCGGCGCCTGGATTTAACGTCCCTGTTGGGAAGCCGGAGCGGGGTAAGCTGCTGCGGAGTTAGCACTTGAACTCATGATGATAGATGACACGATCTTCGAAAATAGTTGATCCGGTGGAGATGTACGGAAGAGTTTGGTTGCACAGATATACGGTATGAGAGGTTAGGGTTTGTTGAGAAGTTGAGAGACCGAGCGAGGTGGATGAGATTATATAGATGGAATTCGTGGGTGTTTCTTAGAAGGTGGCGGTGAGTTTTAGGCAGGCGGCTACGTACCGCGTTAGGGGAGGATATTATGAGGGACGGTTAGGACAAGGCATTTTGCACTCTTAACTCTTAGCTAAGAGAATAAAGTTTACAAGGCAAGAATGGTGATTAATTAAGAAATTAATTAATTTTTATATTAACAATGGTGATTAATTAATTAATTAATTAAATTTTATTTTAAAATGGACTGGTGCGTATGCCTTCAAAAGTCCTGATTAATGAAATCATAAAATACAAGGAGGGGGGGCATAGAAAATCATAATAAACATTAAGAGAACATCTTAAAATCTATGCACTCGAACATGCACAGATTACCAAAGAGTACTCAACAACTGGCTACTCTATTTATTTTTACACATCGGTGACATACCGGGAAAATACTCTATTAAATAGAAGCATCATTACAAATAGCACCAATTTTCCTATTATATTGCTGCACAAATTCAAATCAGGCGACACTCTGTTTCAATCTGTCACTAAGAGGTTGCTTCTATTCTCGTTAGGCTAGATAAGGCACACTGAGTGTGAAGACTAGGACGAAGCCCACTGAACCTTACCATACGTTTGGTAAGAGATTATTGAAAATAGTAAACAACTTAACACTCGGAAAATAGAAAAACATAGAATTAAAACAACTTCAGCCCAAATTGGGCCCAAATTCCATCCAAAATGGTAGATAGACCCCAACCCACTAGCCCAGTCCAAATCTGTCCAAGCATCCCCACTGTAGCACCCCTTTCCATTGGACTCCAACCACCATCACTCTCACCACCATCGCCGGTAAATCCTCCTCCCAATCAGACTTTGTTAGACCAACCAAAGTCCAACCCATGCTTCCCTTCCCTATCTAGCCACCATACCAGATTAGATCAAAAACTAGATCTGATCCCTACAGTGGCAACCCATCAATAACACTGGATCCTTGCTGCATCCTTAACTCCACCTTACTCGATCCATCCATCACACTTGCCACCAACCCACTCAGCCTAGCCACCCCTCCGACTAGGAATGGGGGCGGGGTGCCCGCGGGTTTTCTCCGCATTTGTCTAGCGGGGGCGGGGTTTCCCATTACCCATGCGGGTTCCCCATTTTTTTATTTTTTTCTTTTCAACCGGGGCATTTTTATAATTTTTCTTATTCCTCATGAGGATCCGACAGTTGGATCTTCGTATAATTGTGAAAAGACGATTTAAAAGGAGATCCGTGAGGATTCGACCTTTGGATCGTCGTATAATTTTGTGAGGATGATTCTAAAGGCGATTTGGGACGATCCAACCGTTGGATCTTCATATAATTTTGAGATGATGATCCTAAGGGCGATCCGTGAGGATCCGACTGTTGGATTTTCGTATAATTGTGAAAAGATGATTCAAAAGGCGATCCGTGAGGATCCGACCGTTGGATCGTCGTATAATTGTGATTTGTGAATTATTTTTTGTCCAAAAAGGAAAGGAAAAAAATCTAAAAAGATAGAAAATAGAAAATAGAAAAATAGAAAAACAAAAAAGTTCATATAGAGAAAACGGCAAATGCGGGGGAGGGGGTGGGGGTGAGGAACCTGTTCCCTGAGGGGGCGGGGCGGGGAATCCCCCATTTGAAAATATCCCCGGATGGAGAATGGGGGAGCGGGGAAATTTGGGGCGGGGTGGGGGAATCTCCGTTTGCTCATTCTTACCTCCGACCAAGAAATGTCCCGCTTGTGCGATCGAACACAAACCACCCACTATCATCATCAATCTGACCCACCTCGCAGCCAACCAACCCTTGCTAGCCACCGGAACCCCCCTTGACACCATCTTAGAAGAGAAGCTAGGACTCAAATCAGCAAAGACCCAACTCTACAAAAATTGAGGGAGCGGCGATCTAGAATAGAGTTCATCCAATTAAAATTTTATTGACCTTCAGTAAAACAACCAAATGCATTATTGATCTTTAATAACATGAATACTGACCCTTAGTAAGCAACGCTGGCCATGGCCTCAATAAACTATTTATTGACCCTCAGTAATTAACTAAAATTTTATGGGCTCTCAATAAAATCAACAAAAATTTTATTGTCCCTCAATAAAAAATTTAATAACCATCAACAAGCACATTCACAATCAGGGTCTTCAACAACCAGAGTAAACTTTTATTCACATACTACTACGCAACCTTCCTGATTAGCATGAAATGCCAAGCCATAAAAACAAAGCAAAGCCAAATATAGTTATACACAGCCTTTTTTATCCCAGAAACAAAATAGCACCCTCTTGCGCAGAAGGAAGTTCCTTTCGACGAAGAAGACCATGATCTTTATCACCCAACTCGAAACCAGCCTCTCACAAATCGAAATCAAAATGAGAACTTCCCATTTCCACAGCTTCAATTTCCACAAATGCTTATGCCTTAAAAATCTTATAGAAAGAGTGCAAACTAATGCCCTAATGATGAAAACCAAACTCGGCCATTATAGCTGAATCAATGCATTTAAATTTACCCTCTCGTACTCATCAGGCAAATCCTCATTCAAAAACTGGTCGACTTCGTCATCATTTCCGCCTCTCCCTGACATCCCGGCTTCATCGGACCCCATTTCGGGACCCGACCCTCGTCCTAGCTTTCAGGCAGGTATATCAATCTAGACTTAGTCTTTAGCCTCAACAAATCGGACTTATTGTTGTTCTGATCGAAAAGAAGGCTGTTGTCGAAACGATTTGTTTGACGAGCACTTAATTAACGACGTCGGCCCCGCTGTTACTCAATCGACTGCTACGACACTGTACGATGTCAACCACCAATGTCGCTTCCCGAACAGCATGTCTGGCTTCACAAACAGTCTCGTTGTAATTTCATATGAATTTTAAATTTAGTGTATTGATGGAAAGCTGTTTTTGGACCCTCTAACTTGTGGGGAAAATTTTAAGGATTTTTGTCCTTATGGGTTAAGAACTCTTAAAATAAGAGCTCCAGAGCTAAATGGACTCCGTGTATATATTATATATGTAAAACATGAAAAAGATAAATATATTATCAAACACGAATTAATTTGACCATATACAACAAACAAATTTCCGCAGGAAAAAGAAAGAAGAAGGAGCACTAGATGAAATAAAACTGTAAAAGAAGAATTATTCACTCAGAATAATAAGATTGAAAGAATAATTATTGTACAAGAACAAGCAAGATTGGATAATCAATCAGTAAAGTACATGAGCATCCAATCCGCATTGTGCTTAATTTCATCACATAATGTACTGTAAATATATCACACATATCAAACTGAGTCTCTGAAGATAGGTCAAGAATCATCAAGCTCCACGTACTAGATCTCTTCAAAAGCAAGCATCGAGCATACAACAGCAACACAAGGCAGCACAGCAGCCCTTCCAGAAGCCGTCACCCTTGGACTTGGTTTCCACACGACCATGATTCTGGGGCAAGTTGGAGTCCTCTCTCACGGTGGGATAGCCGGCAGGAGGCGGAGCCTGGACGTAAGGTCCCTGTTGCGAAGCCGGAGCGGTGTACGCTGCTGCGGAACTAGTGCTAGAACTCATGATGATAAGATAATATGCTGTTCAAAAATAGTTGATCGGGTAGAGATGTGCGTGTTTGCTTGCAGAGAGATCGAAGAGAAGGGATACAAGATTTGAGGTTTTAGGGTTATGAGAGAGCTGATGGGATTATATAGAGATCAGATACTTCATGGAGACGCTCCTAGAAAGGTGGCGGTGTTCTATACGCCGTCGGCTGTAACGCGTGGGTTTCAGCATAAGATCCAACGAGAGAGCACGATTCCTACAAGACTAAGAAATAGGAAAGACCAAAGCTTAGAAGGAAACGCAAGGCTAATTGTATACAGGCGCGTGTTATTAATGATTTACGTGTTTTAGAAGGCGGTTTGAGACTATCGACTCGGTTCTCCTAGGATGAGTCATATTTTTTTCTTATATTAATTAGGACCTTGATTGTGAGTCATTGAAAATAGATATCTTATCTAACTTTCTGATATTCCATTGGACCAAATATTCGTCACGCATAAGTGGTGCATGTAGGAATCAATGGGAATGAAGAAAGACTAGTCAAAAGCCATCGTGGGAATGAATGATATATCCATATTTTATTGCTTATTCAACGAAAAAAGTAAGGAGAGATTTATTAAGAGTGGTAAAAGGATGGATGGATATGAAAATTAAGTAATTGAATTTTGCTTTTGTAAGCTACACCATGTGTTCACGTTTTTTTCTCGTTGTAATTGTTTAAGAATTTACACGTTTTAACAGTTAAACATTTAAATATCATTGACATCTTATTGTGTTTTTTACAGAGCAAATGGTGATTCTATTGAGCGAATTTTTCTTCGCTACCCCTTTGCTGCATTAGTCTAGAAATCTATGTGTGAGAACTCAGAAGTTTTATATTTTTTTAATTAGTGACTATATTTTAGACTTGTTCAATTTGGGCATCGTGGCTGGGCGAAGTCAACAGTTACAGGAGTTATGGATTGCAGGGTTTGGTTCAGCTCTTTGGTCTTTTTTTTTTTTTTTTTTTTAGGAAGGGCCAGAAACGGGTTCCGTAGGCCATGATCATTAATGAAACCATAGAATATATGGGAGGAGGACATAGTGCCTAAACCCCAAATAACGATAAGCATCAAGAGAATCAACCGAGATAATACCAGGCGTCTCAAGTAAGAATATGTATTCTAAACTGCACCAATTAGCGAAGAGTGCACTTCTGGCTACTCTATTCGCTTTACAAGAATGGTGACATACCGGAAAGTAAAAGCTTACTTGAAGCCATATTTTACTAATAAAATCAGCTTTCTCACTATGTTGCCATAGGAAAATAAATCCGGGGACACTTAGTTTCATCCTGCCACTAGGAGGTTGCGACCACTTAACAAAGCGAAGAACTCGCTGCCTACCTAGGGCAAACAAGGCAAGCAAGATGCGCAGATCTGGACAAAGCCCACCTCGTCCTAGCTACCATGTGGTAGTGACTTATTAATGACCTAAAAGAGTAAATAAATAAAATAAAACTCTAAACCAGTCCACAAAAGGGGGCCAGGCCCAACACCTAGGAAACATGACCAGGAGCCCACACCAGCCTAAAGCCCAAGCCCAAGCCCAATCCTAATCCATACCCTGCAAGACCGCCTCCGTCGCGACATCAACCCAGCAGCGCCTCCATCGTCCCTCCATTGTTGCTGTCGCATCAACCCCGGCGTGCAAGTGCCAAAGCAACGACACCTTGTTGCCCCTAACAACCACCAGCGCACCGCCACCAAACAAGATGGAAAAGCTCCGGGTTAAACCCAAGTCCCGCACCTGCAACCCCAAACCAGACCACCCACCACCATCAATCCCACCTCGAGCGCATGATCTGGTCCTTGCGACCCTCCTCCACCTTCTATCACCGCTGGAAAATGACGACGATGATGACGATACCAGATTGTTCCGACGACTAAGCCTCTCGACGTCCAACCAATCCTCTTTAACCCACTCGATCCCCATAGCCATCTCTCCCAGATCTGGGCACACAGAACAACTAGAACACCAAGCCGACGAGTGGCAGAGAAGAGCAGCCCGTCCGACGACGGCGTCACATTGACGCGCCGTCGGACGGAACAGGGTTTTTTCGAAGGTGACCTAGGGCATGCGGCTCACTATTTTACAAACTGAGTTAGCTCTTTGGTTTATTTGGCAATTTAGAAACGGTGAGTGCTAGGCTCACACTCGTCTGAGTGCGTATGAGCCACACTCATTTCTCAGCTTGCCATGTATGTGGAGAAAAGTCCATAAAAATTTGATTTCTCCATTTCCCTTCTTACCCTCTTTAAATTAAACTCTTTATATTCTCTCTCTCACCTCTGTTGGAAGTTTATCGAGTTGAGTTTTGTTCAAAATTCTTCATTTGGGTTTGAAGGAAGAGATCAACTTTTTTTTTTTTTTTTTTCAATTATTATCTGGGTTTTGCTTTCTGTGATACTTTGAAGAAAGTTGGGTTTAATCATCCGGGTTTCGCTTTTTGTTTAATCATCTGAGCTATGAAGGATTGACTTTGTTTAATCATCTGGGTTTGATTTTTGTTCATCTCTGGCAGGAACCTCTTGCATCATGTCCAGGTACCCATTCGAAGGTCTTATTTCATCCACACCATTAGCTTCGTCTAATTTGTTGTACTAGACACCACTAGCTTCCAATAAATTGAGATCTTCTTGCTGACTATGAAATCCAAATTGAGGTTCCAAGAAGTCACAATTGATGAATCCATATTAGAGCTACTTGAAGGACATCTCTAACAGATTCAATCCACAAATTTCTTTTTTTTTTTTTTTTTTTTTTTTAGAAAAACCCACAAGTTTCTATATCTAATATCTTCATGTCATAATCCAATCTCATCCAACCATATCCTTTGAAATCAGAGGCCAAGATGATATACAGAGGCTAGATCATTAAAACCCCAATAATATAAATACCCAATGCGGAAATTCACCTTTTCTGGTGATGCTCTCTGTCGCGACCTTGATCGCGTTCTTCATCAGAGTGGCTTTCAATCAGTTGATCGGAACCTCGACATCGTCGGAAAGGTGGTGCCTTTGGGCTTGGCGATTGGGATCAATCCTCCCCTTTGGAGGGTAAAATAGACAGATAAAATATTCACATGATGAAAGATAGTGGCGGAGCCAGAAACTAAGGGTTATTGGGACACAAAAACAAAATAATAATATCAAAACATGAAAAAAAAACCTTGGAAAATAACAAGAAATTTGTGATTGAGTTGAGAGTCGATACATGTTGCAACTTGCGACTATGCTTTTCTATTTTACAAGAGTTTTCCAAATCACTAAAAAGTAACAACGAGTGATGGAGCTAGAACTTCATCCTAGGTGAGGACTTTTCGAAATTGAAAAAAAATAAATTTAGAACTCAAATTATATATCAAAACTTAAAATTTCTGATAAAAAAATTTGATAGATATATTATAATATAGAAATAAGATTATTTAAGATAAAAAATATTGTTAAAATTATGTCAAGTTCATAATAGCAAGCTTCACAAAAAAAATAGTAATATTAATAGTTATTAGCGCTGCAAGGTAGAATTAAACCTTTGGAAAAAATTTAAACAAAAAAGTAGTGAAACCTTTGGAAAAAATTTAAACTAAAAGTATTGAAGGTAGCCAAAATCAAACCATGGACTTGTAATATAACAAGACAAAACCAAGACCACTGCACTGTGTTAGCTGCTTATGATTTCTTGTAACTTAACTAATTTTATATTAAAAGTTTACTGGGTCACGGGACCCAGTGTGCCCCAATGTGGCTCCGCCACGTCGAAAGAGATGCAAGTTGACTGCTATTGTCCTTTAACAAGTAAAAAACTGCCACAAAGCTGAATTGCCACTCCATTTAGAAACAAGGCCAGGTATGAGGGTTATCTTTCTACATCTCCTCAAGTTTGCCAATTAATTAGTGGTACTATTAATGCTTCGGGTCGATGGGCAACGAGTTAGGACTGTCAATTCCGACACAACTTGAAACCCGCACGAAATAAACCCGCACAATTAAAAAATGGGTCGACTGTGGGTCAACCCGCCATGACCCATTTAATAAATGGGTTGGCCACGGGTCAACCCGCCAACACGAAGTCAACCCGTATAACTCAATTATGCTATACTTCTTCTTGAAATTTTGGACGTTGAGAGTATTTAATCATAGGATTAAACAATTTGAAATATTTTGCTTCATAATTATTGGATTTAATATTTTATGAATTATATATAATTATTTATATTTTTCGTCTTGTGGAGTTTTTAGTGAATTTAATCAATTTATGCATTTTTTTAGTTAAATGGTTGCATTGTTAACTCTTAAATGAATTATTTTGTCCAACACGACACGACCTATTTATTAAATTGGTTAAGCGGGTTGGAAACGGGTAACCCGTTTAATAAATAAGTTAGGTTTGAGTTTAAATTTTTGACACAATTATTAGATGATTTAGGTTTGGGTTTGTATCTTGCGACACGACAAATAACTTGACCAGACACGACCCATTGACAACCCTACAACGAGTACTATGTTTAATACATCCCACGAGCTTCGTATTACAAGAGATTTGGGGCCTCATGCAAGCGACGTTGTGCTTCTCGTATTAGTGAGGTTAATTCACTACTAAAAACTATTGCATTCGCTTCGGAAATCAATACCGTCGCAATTAAGTCTTATCATTTGCGACGGAAAACCTTTGCCATAGTAACTTTGTAATCAATTGCTACGCCTTTTCCTCTTGTCGTCCCATAACTTATTTCTATTTCCCCGCTAACATCTCGATCTGTAGCCCTAATTAACCCAAGCTCTCTCTGTCTCTATCTCGCCCAAGCGCTCTCTCTCTCTCTCTCTCTTCTCGCCCAAGCTCACCCAAGCTCTCTATCTCTCTCTCTTCAGAACTTGGGTTTCTGTCTTCGTCCAAACTCAGGTTCCAAGGGCCTGAGGATCCACGACAACCCTGCTCTCGAGCATGCCTCCAAGAGCCAGACAGGTCAAGAAGGATCGAGAGTGTGCAGGTTTGTTTCTTTGCTTTCCGCAGAGAGAGAGAGAGAGAGAGGAGTTATTCAGGATCGAGAGGGTGCAGGTTTATTTCTTTGATTGGAATTTAATTGGAGCTGTTGCCGTTTTCATTTGTTCAGTTTTTCAATTACAGATCTTTGAAAACGCTCTCTTGCGGAAGGCGATTTCAGTCCTTGGGTTTGACGGTTTGGCTAAAGTTCATCGTTGGTGAGTTTTTCTTTTTTCTTAATCTGGTCTTCGGATGATTGATCGGTTGTTATTGATTGTGTGTATTGTTTTTGCAGGTTTGTTTCTAGAGAAAGCACAATCAAAACACAGAGAGAGAGAGAGAGAGAGAGAGAGAGAGAGAGAGAGAGAGAGCGCGCGTGAAAGAGAGAGTGGTGATTCCGTTTTGCTGTGAGGAGGAAGAAGATCTGCGTCTTGGATTGGTCTGCCATTTACCTTTTGGGTTGGTTCCTTGGAAATTATTTATAAGCTGTTTCCGCTGTGCCCAGAAATCGGAGAAGCTGATCCAGGAATTGGATTTGCCTAATCTACAGCAGTGTAAATTTGGGTTAGGGTAACAGAGCGAAGAGGAATACCAGGAGTTCGTAGAAGATGTGCAGCCCTATCTCACCCAGCCTGTCTCCGACTGTAAATCTGCCCTCGCTTTTCTCCAAGAAAGGTCTGCCCATTAAGATTTACTTCTTTCTGTCTCAAAGCCCAAGTCCTTTTCATCTTGATGATCGGGATTTTGACTCCTGTAGTTCTAATCGATTTGTTAAGTTTGAAATTTGCACAACTGACTTGCTAAAACTTAATTGGGATTGAAATGAATGGATATATGCAGTAGTGAATCTATTGAGAAGTATATCTATTAGTGACATCACTGAAAATACAAAGAAGTATATCTATTACAGAGTTTGTTGTTTCCAATCTATTAGTGAAAATACAAAGAGCTTTTGGTAAGTGAGGTTTTGGCTCTTGGTTCTTGATCTTTAAAGAGCTTTTGGTTATTCCTATGCAGATTATGAGGGAACGGAGGAAATGAGGACCAAAAAGGAGCACAAACTGATAGGGTGACGAAACTTGCTCCCCCTTCTTTCTTTCTTTGTTATTTTCCCCCCTGTTTTTGCTTTCTTTAGCTTAGTTTGTTTCTGTTTGATATCCTTGATAAGTGATACAAAGAGAATGGGTTTGTATGAGCAATTAGGAGTGGCTAAAGCGAAGTATGCATGGCTTCTTTCTCTTTTGTTTGTTGTTGTTGTTCTTAATGCTGCCTATGTCTAAGTTGCGATTGAGATTGGTGTGTAATTTCCATTGTGATCCAATAACATTGTTCAGAAATGTATGAAAAATGGTCTTCACATTTGAACAGACTTAGTTTTGCAAGGTCTTCCTTTCTCCTTATTTGAGGTCTGTGTGTTTGTTTTATTTTTCTCAGATATGGTGGGACTTTTATCTCTTAATTGATTATTGTGTTGTCAGTGTTTACTTTTCTTTATGCCTTTAGGCATTGAAAATCTGATCTTTTGTTTTCTGTGTAGTTGGTGCTTCGAGGTTGCATGTATTCAAGAAGCTGGGAAGGCCAGATTTTTTGGTACTCTTAGAGGCAAAGGTTTGGACTGGAATCAAAGAAAGAAGGTTTGGTTTTTAATTTCTTTCACCTTTGGTGTCAGTCTGTTTTATGGAATTGGAATTCTACATGGTTATACAGATTATCCCATAGTTTTAGTACAGAAGTCAACTAGACATAACTACATCATCTAAGGATTAACAGTTTGTTTCTAAAACATTCTTTTTGCAGAAAACATTGGTGTTTGATTATTAAAACATAGTTGGCAACAATTCAAGAATCACAAAAGCTAAAATGGGGTTATTTCATACTCTTAACAGTGATCAAGAGAGAGAGAGAGAGAGCAACTTTGAGAGCGAAAAAATAATAGAGATTTGGGTTTGTTTTGGAAGAGGTCTGATTTCAGTTGATCGAGAGGGAGAGACAGAAACACTGAGAGAGAAGTAGAGATCCATAGCAAGATTTGGATCGAATTTGGATCCATATTAATCCAAGATTGTGATGTTTTGATATAAAGAGAAGTAAGAGTGTTTGGTTTCAATTATAAAGAGAAGTAAGGATTGCAGGTATGGAACTTTTCTTTTGCTATGGTTTTTGTTAGTTGTCGTTTCCGTTGATTGGGTGTTTTCGGTGTTGTTGGTTTTGGATTAATATGAGTTTTTATGTCTTGGGGGTTTTCTTCGTCTTTGGATTTGGAATCTGGGTAATTGATTGAGAGGGTTTCAGGTTGTAGTTTTATTGTTACATGGTGGTTCACTTGATTTCATGGATTTGTTTTGTGAGTTTTGGTTGTATTGGTTGGTATTAATTTTTGATCAAATTCTGCAGCAATTTGTAGTTTATGTAAAGGGATGAGTTTAGGTGGTCTACTTAGGCGGCTAATTAATTACATATTAATGTATATAGAGCTCGATCAATTAAGGGAAATGAGAGATCTAGGTAGGGAAGACTATAGAGATTGTAGCAGGTTATGCCAGGTGCAACGTATGTATCTGAAATTTTCTGTTTCTTGGTGTCTGCATTTTGGGTGAGTTTCTTTACCTCTTCTTCCTTTTCCTGCGTTTTTCTTTTGCTGCAATTGTGGCCATGTATATTGTTTTACAGTAAAAGGGTATCCCATTGGGTTAACTGGGTTAATGGGCTAATTGAGTAGGTACGTTATGGTCAGCTCTTTTGGTAAAATAGCAATGTGAAAATCAGGAAATTAAGCAACGAAAAAGAAAATGAACTGTATTTATTTGAGTTCTTTCAATACAATTTGTTTTTTGAGTTTGATCTTTTTGTTTGTTTTGTTCACATCAGTCTTTATGATCACTTTTTAATTGTTGCATGTATCTGCTTTGTTTTCTGCATGAAATTAACTTCAAACATTTTATGTTAATCTTTCATCATTCGATGTCTGCTTGCTCGAATCAAGGGATTTAAATTGGACTTCTCTAAGGCCAGTCTGCATGTATGGACTATTGAACTACAATCCTGTTTAAGAGTGGTTCTTTCACTGGTTGAAAGCTGCCTTCCCAATTCCAGTTCCAAACTTGGAAATTCAATTAAATCAACTCGGTCATGTTATGGTAAAATGATGTCAAAATCTTTGAATGTCCTTTTCAGTAATGGCTGCAACATTATTGGAGATTTTCCTTTGGTTTCTGGTTAGATTAACCTTTGTGGTTTGGCCATTTTCTTCTGCTTTTCCTTTTTGTTAGCTGGGTTGTTGGTCTTGAATTGTTATGGGTTTTAACGTTTTAGGGCTTTTGTTTATCTTTGGATTTGGGATTTCGGTGATTGATTGGAAAGGTTTCAAGGTTTGTTTATGATGTTTGGTAATTTGACAATTTTCATTAGATGGTGGCTTGCTTGATTTCATAGATATATATTTTGTCATGTTCTGTTCAATCAGATTGGTTGGTATTGATCTCTTTATTTCCTTTGCTGTTATCAACTTATTGTGTTTGTTTCCTTCCACTTTTATGAGTTTCAACATTAACACCACATTTTACAATAGATTTTATCTTCTTAAATTATTTCATGCTTCCTTAAAATATAAGACAAGAAATTAATTATAAGCGTTTCAGCTTTATAAGTTTTTTCCTCTACATGATAGTAGGATATTCTTTTTGATTGATAGTGTTTTCTGCAAAACTTATATTTTAATATGCTCTATATTTCTGTTACTTTTGTGATGCAAGCTCTTTGCTAAAGGTTTAGTCTTTTTCTATATCTCTAGACTACTTTGAATATGCTCTATATTTCTATATGCTCGCATAATTCTTTGTGCAAGATGGAAACCCCTTGATTTTAACCCAAATTGTTAAATTTTTTGTTGTGGCTTTTGTGTGCAGGACTCTTATGAGTATCTATTTAAAGAGCTGAGCAAGTACAGATGGATCATTCTCAGGCTATAATTAAAGAGTTGGTGTATGAAAAGCAATTGGATAGGCAAGAAATCCAATTTTTTTTAAAAATGAAATATCTTTTGCGACGGCAAAGTATCCGTCGCAAATAGTTTAGCCATTGCGACGGCGACAGTTTTCCGAAGCAAATACTTTTTGCGACGGCATTTTACCGTCGCAAATGGATTTTGTGACGCCACCTATTGCAACGCCAACATTTCCGTCGCAAAAGCCCAATTTGCCGTCGCAAAATAGGCGTCGCAAAAGCAATTTTTTTTAGTAGTGATTGGCTCTTCCATATGGTTCGATAAAAGTAATTACTGATAGGACCCGCCCCGAATTTCACCCCGAAATCCGAAGAGGCCCTGCTGGGCCCACTTTAGAAGAAATTCTACTAAAAATTTGGCAGAACTTTCCCTAAAAATGGACTACCCAAAACCTGTAGAAAACATTTACACTTCTAAATCATCCATCCTTATTCTCCTGGAGCCACCCTGCTCCCCAAATTACACCATTCCCCAAGTCACAAAACACAAAACGCAATTTGAATAACATTAATCCCACAGGTAATCAGAGTAATTCTAATAAAAAGGGTAAACAAGGAAAACGCGGAAGCCATGCTGTTGACTATGCCTCAACTCCATGTATGCCTGACCTCAACTAATTTCGCCTGCAAACTGGGCATTTGAAACCGAAGGACCCAAGGGAAAGTAATTGAAAAACACGTCAGCGTGAGTGGACAAAAATAAACAACCATAGAAATAATTTAAAAGAACTGAAGTTGTATTACTTTCCCACAGATTTAAATTTATAAAACCTCGATGCATGCAACGTTTATAAAACGTATTTCTTTAAACTCAAAAACTCGTGAAAAACATACCAGCCCCGCTGGTTAAGAGAAATCGGACTAGCCCCGCTAGTCAAGTAATAATATAAAAGTTGGGGAAGAAGATAGTCACACAAATGAGCCTCCCAGGCTAAAGTACTCTCATATACTCCCGTTATATACCCACACGCCACTAAGTGTAGCGATTAGGATACTAGGCTTCAACATTACTGTCACAAAGACAGTAACCAGCGCCATAAAGGCAGATGGGCTTCGATGATCCCATCACCTCGCCACAAAGGCAGACATATCAATGCTAGCATGATAAATAATCACCCAAAGTATGACAAAAAAAAAATCCAAAAAGCACATAAATCCATAAAGCTTCCCCTAAATTCTCACAGTAAGCCGAAAATATCATCGACGTGTCCCACATGCCAAAAGTATCTCAAATCAATAGCAGAAAGGTGAGATCAAATTATAAATCGCAATTCAGAAACAAAACCGAAACAACAATCATCAATAAGGCATTCCCAATGACAAAACCGAAAGTCGATAAATAAATAAGAAAATGACCATAAATCAACGGCGTGTCCCACACGCAAAAATATTCTCGGGTCAATGATGAATATGCAAGGAAGTTCAATAATGAACTAATATTCCACTTTAAAATAAATACCATGGAAAATACTTTGTTGAAAAACAACATAAATCAAAGTTTCGAATCCGAGCATAACAAAATTAATATCCGAAATTCACAACCGGAATAAATCGTAATCACTTCATGAAAATCATTATTGAAAGCAAATCCGTGAGATAAACAGAAATCAAATTCCGAAATCAATTCATATGCTCGAAAAGTAATATGTTAATTAAATAAAGCATTAATTTAAGAAAATAAACGCATGCATCATTATTTAAAACAAAAGTCCACTCACGGTACTATTCCGACGATCATGTATACGAGTTCCTTCATCGAGCAAGAGTTTTGTATGTCGCCCTGTACACAATTATTTTTCATAAATAACTATTCAACAATTAAATACGATTCCCCAAAATTAAATCCTCATAAATCATTTCTCCACTTCTTCTCGGATTCAACACAAATGTTTCCTCTAATACCAATTCGTTATCTTAAAGGTTCCAAGGCAGAACCAAAAGATATCCGACGGTAGGATTCTCGTAAATCGATAATGGAATTCTAAATTCCGGAAATTCATAATCGATTAAAAACTTCTCCAATTCCAACCAAATTCACATATTCAACCCCTACAAAAATTATAGGATTTAACTAGCTAAAAAAAATAAAATTTAAATTACTGTTTAAATGACACCATTGTTCACACACCGCACTGTTCACGCGCGGCGGTCAACTCCTTCTCTGGCCACCAAATTTCAACCACAGAATCATCTCAACATTCTTAACATTTTTCATAATTGTGACCATGTGAGAAAATACCTTGAAGTGCTCCAATTTTGCCGATGAACACAAACCCGGAAATCTCCAAACCCACCAATTTGGAAATCCTTCAAATTCACCTTCCAAACGTGGAAATTTCAGCGAGAAGTCTAAGGGAAAATGATCAGTGACTCGAGGCACTCCTAATAGAGCCAATTTCACAGCCGAAGATAGCCGGGAACTGGAGAATTTCGCCTGAGAAGCAAACTGCTACAGTAACAATGCTTGTATAAATTCGGGGTTTTCCGACCAAATCACTGATACCCACTGGTACCATCGTGTAGAGGACGAAGAGACGGTCCAAGGACAACTGGAATCACGTCAATCGGACGCCGGACGGTGAAGAAATCGGAAAAAGAAAAAGGGAGGGCGACGCGGGGAAGAGGGAGAGGAGAGAGAGAGGGTCAGGGTAAGTTCTGAAATGAGAACTTACCTCGGTAAGTTTCCTTATATATAGAGAGAGTTACCATGAACACTAAATTAATCTTTTCACTTATAACTTTCACATAAGAACTTTGATTTTTACGTACCACATATGCACGCGCTTGGTTTAACGTCCTCTACGACTTTCATGAATAACATTTTCTCAAATTTTGACCCGAATAAAAAGTAAACTTTCAGGGCCACTAAAAGTATCGAAACAAAGTAAAAAGTGAAAGTAATTGTCGTTTACCGTCCAAATGACTAGTAAACTGGTAAATTGAGGTACCGGACATAACAATTACCAAATAGAAAAAGCCCCGAAGCTAAATGGACCCCATTGTGTATAATTTATGGGAAACATGAAAAAGATAAATGTGTTATCAAAAACAAATAAATTTGACCATATACAACAGACAAATTTCCACTAGAAAAAGAAAAAATAAATGAAATAAAACTGTAAATTAAAGAAGGATTATTCACTCAAAATAATAAGATTGAAAGAATAATTATTGTACAAGAACAACCACCACAGGTGATCGAGTTGGTAAGAGCCTCTAGATGTGGAACCCCCACACCTGAGTTTGAATCCTACCGACGCTTATTGGAGTTAAATCTCAATATATTCTTTGTGGCCAAGGGGGAAGAAGCGTTCTAACATGATCTCCCGACGCGGATTAGTCTCTAGACCTAAGAAACTTTTGAGAAACCGTGTGATCTCGATAAAAATAAAAATAATAAAATTATTGTACAAAAACAAGCTAGATTGGATAATCAATCAGTAAAGTACATGAGCATCCAATCCACATTGTCCTTAATTTTATCACATAATATACTGTAAATATTTCAAACATATCAAACGGGGTTTCTGAAGACTGGTCAAGAGTCATCAAGCTCCATTAGATCTTCAAAAGCAAGCATCGAGCATACAACAGCAACACAAGACAGCACAGCAGCCCTTCCAGAAGCCATCACCCTTGGACTTGGTTTCCACACGACCATGGTTCTGGGGCAAATCGGAGTCGTCTCTCATGGTGGGATAGCCGGCTAGAGGCGGAGCCTGGACGTAAGGTCCCTGTTGCGAAGCGGTCGGCTGCAACGCGTGGGGTTTAGGATAGCGTAGCGCAAGGGAAACGAGGAGTTTACGAGTCCCACAAGACTAGGATTTGGTCTTTACTATTGCTTAGAAGGAAACGCAAGCCTTATTGTATACAGGCGCGTGTTATTGCTTATTACTTGTTTTTTCTTCTTTTCTTAATTACTTGTTTTAGAAGGCGGTTTGAGAGTATGAAACCTCCTATGATGTCGATTGTGAGTCATATTATTTCTTCGATTAATTAGGATCTTAATTGTGAGTCATATTATTTCTTCAATTAATTAGGATCTTAATTGTGAGTCATTGAAAAATCTGTATATCTAATCTTAGCTAACTTTCTGATATTCCATTGGAACAAATATTGGTCACGTACAAGTGCTGGCCGTCGGAATGGAAATGAAGAAAGATCGACTTGTCAAAAGCCATCGTGGGAATGAATGATCTATATATCTAGATGGAAATTTATTCAGAGTGACGAAAGAGTGGATATGAAAACCAACTTATATTGTACTTTTCTTTTAAGTAAGTACACTATGTTTTCACGCTTTTTTCTCTTATAATTGTTTATAAATTTGCCTATTTTAACAGTGTTTTAAATAAGAAAATATGTGAAATTACTCAAAAAACAAGTACTTTTTGTATCTCATTTGTAAGATCGAGTACTTGTTCTCTTGTAATATCATTGACATTTCTCCTAAAATAAAATATCACTCACTGTTTCAGCTTCTATACTTTGGTTTCTATCAAAATTTCAGAATTTAATCTTAAATTCAATCTCTAAAATCTAATTGGTCCGGTGTCATTTATTTTTTCAAAAGTGCAGTAACTCTTATTCATTTGTCAAACTACAGAGCAGAGCATTTTGCTTGTTTGTGATAAAATAGCACGCCACAAATGAGTGTCTAAGAGTACATAATGAGGTTAAGAGCTTATAACCATACTTGTTCAATTGTGGATCTAATCACTCACAACTGCAAATTTAGGCAATTGTCAAACTACGTAATCTCCGTATTACTTGTGCTTTGTTATCATTTAGTGTTGTTTGATTAAGCCGGGCTTACAGTATAACAAAATCGAATTAACATGAGCATTATAGTTCTGAAATTTTTGAAATTTTGCATGCGATCAGGATGTGGAACTCTAATTAATAACAAATTAGTGTCAATAAACCGACTACTGAAGAGAGAAACATGGAAAATAGTGAAACAGAGCACATTGTGTATTATTGGGGAATATCACATGAAGAAAAAATGTATAGTCAAACATGAAAAATTTGACCATATACGATAAACAAACTAAAAGATGCCTATACCATCGGAAAAAAAAAAAAACTAAAAGATGCCTATAGAAGAAAAATTATTGTACAAGAATGAGCTATTGGATAATCAATCAGTAAAGCTCGATCGATCGGCTGTCCAGTGGACATATAGTCCTTAATTACATCAATCATAACTGTAAATCGAAACAAATCACGCGTATGAAACTGGGTCTGATCGATCCAGGGAGAATCAGGCAAGAAAGCCCCAAGCTCAAAATATTGGATCTTCTCTAAAAGCAAGCATCCACCATACAACAGCAACAAAGAGCAGCACAGCAACCCTTCCAGAATCCATCTCCCTTCGACTTGGTCTCGACTGGACCGCGGCTCTGGGGCAACTGATCGTCTGTCATGGTGGGATAGCCGGCAGGAGGTGGCGCCTGGACGTAACGTCCCTGTTGGGAAGCCGGAGCGGGGTACGCTGCTGCGGAGTTAGCACTTGAACTCATGACGATAGATGATATATACTATCTTTGAAAATAGTTGATCGGGTAGAGATGTATAAATTGCAGAGAGAAGAGTTTGAGAGTTTAGGATTTGTTGATGAGAAGATGAGAGAGGTGGATGGGATTTATATAGATGGAGTCCGTGGGTGTTTCTTAGAGCCTGCCTACCGCGTTGGGGGGGGATATTATGAGAAGGTTAGGACAAGGCAAACGACACTGAACTCTTATCTTGATAAGACAGGCCTAATGGTGATTAATTCATTAATTTAGATACAAAGCGTGTCCTTTTGCTTATTACTTATTTTAGAAGCCGGTTCTAATAGTCGACACGTGCACAAATTAATTTCTTCAACCTCCTGAGTCATTGAAAAGTCTTTATATTTAATTTGGCTTCTTCTGATATTTCCCAGATCAAAGGGGTAGCTACCCGAATGGGAATGCAAAGAGACCGGTCAAAGCAGGGGAGAGGATCCACTTCTAAGAGCATCTCCAATGGTATAGTCAATTAAAGTGTGTCAAAATTGAATTTGAAGGATTATGTGGCAATGTCATTTTTGTTCAACTTCTTCTCCACTAGATATGTCAAATAATATTAATATTTTATTTCTTTTTAAACTTATTTTATCTACAAATATTTTATCTGGAAGAAAGAGAGTGAAGAGAAGAAGAGAGGGAGAGAGGGAGAAGGAGAGAGAAACAATAAAATAATAAAATGACAATTTCTTTGCCTATGTCAAATTTGACAGCCCAAGTGCATAGGTCATTTACATGTAGGATAAGACATATGGGTTGAAGTAATTTGTTATGTCTTTTGTTACCAGTAGAGACCTCCACGTGGATTTGACATATCCATTGGAGATGGTCTAAGCTTCTTATTTGCCTGAGTTTCCTAACCTTTTTACGAGAAGGTGACATGTGTATAGAATGCATCTAACAGATGATATCAATTTTTACCCCATTACTTTTATTATTTTATTTTGTCAATTCTTTCCCTAATAGCAAGTCCACCCGTTGAGTTTGACCGGTCAAGACTATTCACTATTTTTTTACCTTATATTTCCACTATTAAGCTTGACCAGTCAGACATTGTTCACAAAATGTCACGACTGGTTAAATTTTTAGTCAAGAACTCGACTAAGTACTACTCCTTCGTCTTCTTCAAGTTCAAACTCAGATTTTTCAACACCTCATTATCTTCCTCTAAAATCACGGTCATAGCAGAGCTTATTTTATTTGTTCCCTTCCTTATTTATCTCAGTATTGGCGTTATTTTTCTTTCTTCTTCTTAATTGATGTTTACGATTGTTGTCTAATAGTCAAAAGGGGTTGTCCTACCCATCTAGAAAAACATTTGCATAGGACGGTCTCAGTCCAAATTTCCATAAGGAATGGGCTTTGTAAAACGAGCGAGAGGCCTTAGAAGCAACCAATGAGGAGTTTGGTTAGGCCTAAGCGTCAGTAGTTTTTTATTATTGGTCCAGTAAATTTGTACATGTGTGATAGTAGTTTTCTGTACCTATGTCAGTAGCTTTTTATTATTAGTTTAGTAGCTTTGTACATGTTTTATAATAGCTTTTTCTACCTATGTCAGTAGTTTTTTATTACAGGTTTAGTAGCTTTGTACCTGCGTTATAGTAGCTTTTTGTACTTATGTCAGTAGCTTTTTGTATGTATGTCAGTAACTTTTGATTTTGGGGAGCGTAGCTTTTGTTTGTGACAATAGCTTTTTTCGTTGGTGATAGTACGTAGCTTTTGTGACCTCGCCGGAGGTTGCCGAAAATCTCATCAGAA
The DNA here is from genome assembly GCA_002564525.1 of Rosa multiflora. NCBI lineage: Eukaryota > Viridiplantae > Streptophyta > Magnoliopsida > Rosales > Rosaceae > Rosa > Rosa multiflora. The sequence goes on from BDJD01005996.1 coordinate 67,026, forward strand.
TAGTTTTTGTTGCTAGCCACAGTAGCTTTTGGTGTTAGTGACAGTAGCTTTTGTGGTCGCCGGAGTTTGCCAGAGACCCGCCTGAAGTCTGCCGGAGTTGGCCGGAGTTGACCGAAGACCTCGCCAGAGAGTAGAGAGAGAATGATTGTTGACTTTTTACTCTAGTGGTATTTATGTAAATATGTTGGTTTTTATATCTAAAAGATAACACATTTTTTAATCTAGTGGTCTTATGAGGGAAAAAACCTAGTTGGTGGCCTTATGGCTAAAAAAACATTCAAATATGCACTTATATGTAATTAACCCTTAGGGATAGGTGAAGTAATTTAACATGAACTTTAAAAATATATGGACTAAATTAGGATATGGCTTTTTACTTCAACAGTGTCTGAACTCTTCAAGGACTTTTGAAATGATACCTGAACTTTCAAAGTGATCAAAGTGATACCTGGACTCTAATTTTCTTGTCAACGGAATACCTACGTCAGAATTCCGTTATGGGTTCGTTAATTTTATCACGTGAGGCGCATGTGTGTCAGTAAAACAGAGCAAAATGGCTTATTTGCCCTCACACCCAAGAGTCATTTTAGCTGATGCTGAGAAAACCCTTTCACCCGAGATTGAGTTTTTCAGCTCTGTTGGGCTCTCAAGGGTGGACCTTGCTAGAGTTCTTAGTTTTAATCCACATCTGTTGTCAAGAAGCTTGGAGAATCAGATTGTGCCCTCTTATAATTTCCTCAGGAATATGATTTCCCAGGAGAATGTTGTGGCGGTTTTGAAGCGCAAGTCTTGGATGTTCTTGGAGAATCATTCCATGAATGTGATTCCCAATATTGAGGCTTTGAGAGAGAGTTGGGTATGCCCAGAGCATGCATTTCTCTGTTGCTTGCTCATGACACCTAAGTGTTGACGCACAATCATGATGAGCTTGTTCAGCTTGTGAATGAGGTCAAGGAAATGGGATTTGATTTGAAGAAGTCAACTTTTGTTGTTGCACTGAGAGCATTGTGTGGGAAGAGCAGTAGGGCCATATGGAATCGAAATCACGAGATTTACAAAAGGAGTTGGGGTTGGTCTGATGATGATGTTATCTCTGCTTTTAGGAAGAGCCCTCAGTGTATGATTTTGTCTGAGAAGAAGATTATGCAGACAATGGATTTTCTGGTGAATAAGATGGGATGGTCTGCATCAATGATTCCCACATATCCTATAATTCTGTGTTTCAGTTTGGAGAATAGGATCATCCCGAGATGTTCGGTTGTCAAAGTTTGATGAAGAAAGGATTGGTAGATGAAAAATTGAGTCTGGCTGATGTTGATTTGATGGGGATTGGGGAGGAAGAAAAAAGAAAAAAAGATGAAGTAGAATTGCAGAACTAAACACAGAAGAAGAAGAAGAAAGGTCGAAGACCAGGACACAGAGAGAGAGAAGATTCTGTTTTGTGTTTAATCTATCACCTAAGAACATTATAAATATAAAGTGTGTAGAGGTTATAACACCGGCAGCTCGTGCTCCAGTGGTAAGGAGTAGAGCTGTTGTGAAAGAGGTTGGGTGTTCAAATCTTATGTGTTGGAAGGTTTATGTATTTTGTTTAATTATTCGGTATCGCCTAAAAAGAGTATAAATACAAAGTTTGAAGGTATTATATTGAGGACAGTTCGTGCTTCAGTGGTAGGGAGTTGAGGAGTTGTGAGAGAGATTGGGAGTTCGAATAAGTCTTCCAAGGTTTATATTTTGTATAATTATTCGGTATCTCTTAAAAAGACTATAAATATAAAGTTTGGAGACATTATATTGAGGACATTTCGTGCTCCAGTGGTGGGGATTTGAGTTGTTGTGAGAGAGGTTGGGGGTTCGAATCTCATGTCTTCCAAACTTTGGAGAGAATGGAGTTTTTGATCGATTTTAGGGGGAATTAGGATAAAAAGTCTGTTTTGCCCTCACTTTTTTGATCACATGTGCCTCACATGCCTCCAGATAATGGACCCGTAATGGAATTCTAACGTAGGTATTCCGTTGACAAGAAAATTAGAGTCCATGTATCACTTTGACTACTTTGAAAGTTCAGGTATCATTTCAAAAGTCCTCGAAGAGTTCAGACACTGTTGAAGTAAAAAACCCTTTAGGATAACACATAACTTTAATCTAGTTTAACATTTAGTTGGTCATAATGATTTTTTTTTTAATATTATTTCTCCAATAGAAAACATAATTTCAAATTTTATTGTTTTTTCAAGGACCAAAATATCTACCATTTAGGAAATTTCGACGGTCCGATATATAGATATTTCGATGAAAATATTGAGAAATTATAGATATTGATGAATTTTCGAGATAAATGATGGAAAGAGGGTTAGATATATGGAGAAGCTGTATATATAAATGTACATAAAATAACCAAATAACATCCTAGCAAGGATGGTTGGAGTGTTTTGACATACCTTGGGCAACCAAGGTTCGGATCACCTTAACTTTACCTAGTCTTTTGTCCAAATTTTTCAAATTTAGGCCGAAGTTTGGAATTTTTGAGTTTGGGCCCCAATTGGGAGCGTGGGCCATGAGCTAGGATATCAAGAATTTCGCGGTAATTTCAAAAATTTCTCAAAATATTGTGAAATTTAGAAAATTTCGCACGATACTCTTTATATGTTAATTAAATATCAAGATTATGAAAAACTGTTTAAGGACACCTAATTTAAAAAATTTTGGACGATACTCTCTTGATATGTTAATTAAATATTTGTTGTAGAGAAACTGAATTTGCTGTGTGTTCTCATTGATAATAGGGGTCTCTTTATATAGAGGATTACAATGCATAGAATCTCAATCATACAAGTAAAGTAATTCTACATTGATTAGGATTCTAGATCCTTCTAATTAAATCCTATTACCACTAGGTCAAGTAACCTAGAGTTTGGGCTAAACACAAATTAGGTTTTCCTTCAACAAAAATTAAGTTTTCTACTTGATAACACTAAGAAATGAAATCAATTATTAATAATATTTAAAAAATAATTTAAAACTTAATATTTCTATAAAATTATTTCAGTCATAAGGTGGAATTGTTTCAGTGGTAGAAACGAAGTTGTGGCGAGAGCTTCCACCTCCAAAATTCGATACCTGTCATCCATGAACAGAAGTCAGAGGGAAGACCGGGCTAGGCGGCCTTCGACCCTTCGATGCCTAAGTCAGATACATGTAAGAATGTAGACTAGGTAGGAGTAAATGGAGAGAGGTGGCTTACCTTGAATGAGTAGAGAGACATAGATTTATAATGTGGGGATGGGCTTGTCACTCATTTGTTTTCAATATGGGACTAGCTGTGGTCCACCCGATACCACTAGTGTATGGTATCGGTATCATGTGTGGGTGTTATCGGCATCATTTTAAGTAGCTAGTGAGCCTTGTGCTTCCGATATTTGTGTTTAAGCGGTATATATACCAACATGAATAAAATGGAGAGATTATTCAGAGCACCGCCGTGCACTTGCATCAACATAAATGAATGGTTAGATTGCATTAAATACACTTTTTATTTATTAAAAATAAAGCTGATAATAAATATCAAGGGTTGAGATTATTTTATAAGGGTTGGGTCACTTACACCGTCCGTGCATAGAATAATTTTCAAATAAAATGATATGTTGAGAAAGGAGAAAGAAAAAAGCTTCCTTAAAAGAATAGGAAGATTCATTTAATTTCCTCCTTATTTTCAGGAGGTATCATTCTGCCAATAAACGTAGCACTTTCTCTCAGGCATGAAGTCATGAACTTCAACTCTTGAGAAACGCGACCTATTTTAGTGTCTGCTACAAAGTTTAAGAACTATATCCTAAATCTGTAGTTTTTTTTTTTTGGCTAGTAAATCTATAGTTGGAAACTCTATATTTGAATTAAATTCTTTGCATTAGCCACGTACATAGCTATTAAATAGAATCAATTGGACAATTCGTCATGGGTGTCATCAATATACGTGTGTTGGAGTACTAGTTGGATAATTTGCTTGCTGACTGTATGTCGATCTTATCCAGTTCTGTGTGTCGGTCTACAAAGGATTAATGCTTTTGCCCTGTCATTCGTTGGGTTTATGATGGATAATATCACACTGCATGCTGAAAAATTCTGCGAGAGATGAGCTAAGCTTAATTGAAGAATCAAAATACGGCAAGTTTTCTGAGTTCTAGATCATTTGGAATTGTGTCTTCTGGCAAATAAGATAACTACTCAATCCTATTACTATAATATATTGGTCTTAATCAATCTTATTAAAATCAAGAGCAATTCTTTTCAATCGATCTGGGCGCTAACACACTGCTTAAACCTCTGGCTTGTTCCACCGTGGCTTTCTTTTGCTGTACCAAATGAAGCTGTGATCTCACGGCCCAGTGCTATTGTTTCTCTCCTAGCCATGAAATTCAACCCTCAAATTACAGTATGAAAATCTAAGGACAGAATACGCATTTCTGGAAAATTGGGATTGCAGTGCACTGATCAATCCTTAATGGGCAGCAGAAACCAAAATAACAAACTAGACACCAATGCAAGACCCTATCACAAATTCTTGCGTTTCTGAATGTGTGTCACCGACCGAAGGATATGTTTTCAGATAATATAATAGACCTGCGGCAACTACTTAATGAATCAAAGATTCTACCCAAATTCCCAATTAAATTGGAAAGAAACTTCCCATATATGAACTCTAACAAATCTTAAGGGAAATCAATTAGGAATAGACATGTCCTAAAAACCCTAGGACATAAATAGTACGATTTTCATAATCAGAAGACTCGTTAAAAACGTAAATACATAAAACCAAAAACGTACTTTCCAAAATCGGACTCCACATGAAACTGACTGCAGACTCGAGGATTGCAACACATGTTGCAATCCTATGCTTATGCAAATGCATTTACCAGATTCTCTGAGATCAGTAAAGAGTCTTTGAACATTGTATGGGAATGCCAATACGACACGTACAAGAATTGTACCTACAGTAGCTCATTCTTGAAGTGGATTTTAACTTCTTCGTGTTTAATATGGTTGCATGTGTGTGTAAGCATAACCTCAGTGATACAATTCTAAACCTAGCTAGCAATGTTTTAGTGTTTGTATGATTTTTTCAATAAAATCAACATTATTGTACGGATATTTCAAGTTTTTTTTTACTGATTTATCGTCAATTGTTTATTTATTTACTTTCTGTAGTCCATAAGAGCATCTTTAGCAATGCTAGCCATTTTTTAGTTAAATTTTAGCTAAAATAGCTAGAAAGTCATTTTGGCTAGCCACTTTAGAAATACGTATGTATCAATGCTCTCTATT
>BDJD01005998.1:1933-16408 GCA_002564525.1 Rosa multiflora
GCCCCAATCACTAGCATGTCCCATAGGGCGAGGAAGCGCTATGCACGCGCTAATCACCCAAAGGAAGTCTGCAACATCCGCTACGAAAGATCCGCCAAACTCACAAGATCAGGTTGGGAACCTATTACCTTCTCAGAGGAGGAGAAGCGCGGAGTGCATTTACCCCATGACGACCCATTCTTGGTCGACGCCATTCTGGACAGATTTTCTGTGGGGAGAATCTTGGTGGATAGCGGGTCTGCTGTCAACGTCATCTTCAGCGGTTGCTACGATCATCTCAAGCGGAACAAGAAACTACTCTAGGATCACGAGCCACCACTCAGCTTCTCCGACGACATCACACAACCACTGGGGTCGGATTACATGCGACTGGTTATTGGCACTAGCCCATGCATGGCGGAGGTGCATACGGAATTCATTATTGTCGATTGTTTCAGTTCGTACAACGCCATCATTGGACGACCAGCGCTTAACAAGCTCAAGTCAACAGTTGGCGGATACATGCTTCTCATGAAATTCCCCACACCCAACGGCACGGGCTGTGTGACAGGAAGTCAACAGTTGGCTCGGGAATGCTATTCAACGACTATAGCGCACTTGGCGCGCCGCCACGAGATCCTGACAGTGGGCAACCACACACCGCCCCCAAATATTTTCGAGGACCCTATAGATGAGGAGACAAAATATGTAAAGAAAGAGCCGGTCAACCCGGACACGTCGTTGAAAGTTGTCTGCATCTCGGACGAGCACCCTGAGCGGACAGTCCGCATAGGCGCCCAACTAGACCCAGGGGTGGCGGCAGAGCTCACTCAATTCCTGCGTGATAACGCCGCCGTCTTTGCATGGTCCTACGCGAACATGCTAGGTATCTCTCCTGAAATTATCACTCATAAGCTGACCATCAAACCCTCCTTTTATCCCATCAAGCAGAAGCGGAGGGCCTTTGATAAGGAAAAGTACCAGGCAATAGGAGAGGAGGTTGCCAAGCTCCAGGGCATTGGATTCATACGCCAGGTCGTCCATCCCCAGTGGATCTCCAATTTGGTAATGGTCAAGAAGCCCAGCGGCAAGTGGCGGATGTGTGTCGACTTCAAAAATCTCAACAAGGCATGCCCAAAGGATAGTTTCCCGCTACCTCGTATCGATCAGCTAGTCGATGCAACCGCCGGACATGAGCTCCTCAGCATGATGGAGGCGTTCTCCGGATATAATCAGATCAAGATGCACCCCCGAGACCAGGAATGCACCACCTTCACCACCGACAAAGGCCTCTACTGCTACAATGTCATGCCTTTCGGTCTGAAGAACACCGGTGCAACTTATCAGCGGTTGATGAACGCCATGTTAGCTGAGCATCTGGGAAAAATCATCAAGGTCTACGTGGGCGACATGCTAGTTAAGAGCATAAAGGCCAGCGGCCATGTGGCAAACCTCAAGATCATAGTAACCATTCTCCTGGCCTATGGTATGCGCCTCAACCCATAAAAATGTTTCTTTGGGGTCACCGCTATCAAATTTCTGGGTTACATCGTCAGCGAGCGAGGCATCGAGGCTAACCCGGACAAGGTACAGGCCATCCTTAACCTGGCGGACCCCGAGTATAAGGGGGACGTCCAATGCCTCCAGGGCAAGTTAACCGCCCTTTCTCGATTCATCTCCAGACTCACTGATAGGTGTGCCCCATTCTTCAAACTCCTCAAAACAACTCACAAGAAAATCATCAACTCGAACCGAGAGTGTCAGGCGGCGTTCCAGGGCCTGAAGGAATACCTAGTGGCAGTCCCTCTCCTTTCTGTCCCTGTGCAAGGAGAGATACTGTTTATCTACCTAGCGGTCTCGGTATCGGCGGTAAGCTGCGCCATTGTCCGGCGGGAGGGCCAAGACGAGCTCCCAGTGTTCTACGCCGGCAGAGGCATGAAAGGAGCAGAAACAAGGTATCCTCCCTTGGAGCAACTAGCCCTCGCACTCATCGTTGCCGCCAGGCGCCTCCGCCAATACTTCCAGGCTCACACGATCCATGTGTTAACCAATCAGCCGCTGAGGCAAGTGATGCCGAACCCTGAACAATCGGGGCTCCTCAGCAAGTGGACCATTGAGCTCAGCAAGTTCTACATAGACTACAAGCCAAGAACCGCCATGAAGGGCTAGGCAGTGGCGGACTTCATCGCTGAACTCACCGAGCGTCAGCCAGAACCCGGTACCGAGAGAGGGCCCGGGACAGAAATGGTAACCACTGAGGAGGCAACTCCACACTCGGATTGGAACCTGCATGTGGACGGCTCCGCTAGCGCCAAGGCCAGCGGCGCCGGAGTCATCTTAACAGGACCCGGGGGACTGAACGCAGAATACGAGTTGAAATTCAACTTCAAAGCTTCAAACAATATGGCGGAGTACGAAGCACTCATTGCCGGCCTATTCCTTGCCATCGACTAGGGTGCTGACAGCGTCAACATATTCAGCGACTCTCAATTAGTCGTTAACCAGGTCAACGACAGCTTCCAAGCCAAGGACCAGCAATTAGCGGCATATTTGGGGTACGTCAAAACGCTGCTTAAAAAATTCAAATTTCACACCATCACACAAATCCCCAGGGAAAGGAATGCCAAAGCTGATTCACTGGCGAGACTGGCAACCGCCCAACCACATCAAAGTCCAGCGGACACAAGGGTGGAAAGCCTTGACATACCAAGTATCACAAAACCCCTGGCTGAGATCTTCAGCAATGAGGTCAGTCCCAGCTGGAAAGACGAGATCATTGCATACAAGCGCAGCGGCACATTGCCGGAGGATAAGATCCAGGCGAGACAGCTCAAACGGAGAGCAACCTGCTATAACATCTAGAATGGCAAGCTTTACCGCCACGGATTCACCCATCCCAACCTCCGCTGTCTCACCCCAGAGGAGGGAAAGGTTGTTATAGGAGAGATACACGGCGGAGAATGTGGAAACCACTCGGGCGCCAGATCCTTGGCCAACCGCACAATGCGACAGGGCTACTTCTGGCCCACACTTGGTGATGACACCCGGCGGATTTTGAGGTCTTGCCACAAATGCCAACAGTTTGCAGATCTCCCACATGCACCGGTAGAACTGCTGTCAGTCATCATCGGCCCATGGATTCACTCCACGTGGGGCCTCGATTTGATGGGAAAGTTCCAAACCGCCAAGGGCCAGTTCAAGTACATCATTGTTGCCATCGACTACAACAGCAAGTGGATAGAGGCGGAGCCACTGACGACAATAACTACCGCCAAGGTAATTCACTTCCTCTGGAAGAACATCTACTGCCGCTATGGTGTCCCACATACAATCATTACAGACAACGGCACGCAGGTCAACAACAAGGAACTCATCTCCTTTACCGCCAACTTGGGCACCAAGTTGAGTTTTGCATCTGTCGCCCATCCCCAAACCAACGGCCAGGTTGAAGCAGCAAACAAGATAATCAAGAAATTGCTAAAAAAGAAACTCGACGACGCCAAGGGTTTGTTGGCGAAGAAGCTTCCAGAAGTTCTATGGGCCATCCGGACAACTCTAACCTCCGCCACCGGCGAAACACCCTTTTGTATGATGTTCGGAACAGAGGTTGTCCTACCTGTTGAAGTAACTCAACCTACCGCTAGGGTCGAAGGTTACTGCCCAGAGACCAACAGCGACGGTATCAACCTGGACAGGGACTTCCTAGAAGAAAAAAGACACAAGGCTCACTTGCACAACTTGCAAAACAAACAGCGACTATCGCGTTTCTACAACGCCAGAGTCAAGGCCCGGAACCTCCAATTGGGGGACTGGGTAATGAAGGAAGTCATTCCACCGCCAACAAAACTCCGCCCAACTTGGGAAGGTCCATACAAAATTGTGGAAGTCGTTAGCCCAGGCACCTTCTACTTAATGGGCAAGGATGGCGTCACGTCGACCCACCCTTGGAATACCGAACACCTTCGATATTACTACAAATAGTCATGCCGCTACCCAGGAGCATCTTGACTTAGCAAAATTTTTGTTCAATATTTAGCTAAGGGAAGCTACCCAACGGGTACTATCCCACTTTTTGTACACGCTGATCAATCAGCTATCAATGAAACGAGTAATTATTCAAACCATTGTTCCCAAGTCTAGCACCGAGGGCAACTGGCAGCGCCAGCAATCGTCAGCGGACCACGTCCGCTACGTGGTGCACTTGGACCAATCTTAATTCCTTTAATGTTTCATTGATTGACAAAAGAAAACCCCAAGTCAAAGTACTAGCGGTACAAACACATCATAACAAAGGCAAATTCAAAAACTTCATTCCATTTTGAAATATTTGTTACAACTTGTTATGCCTCAGCGGCTACAAAAGAAAAAGAGAAAATATAGTAAAGATTCCAGCATCAGGGGTTGCCCTCGGCATCTTCTACTTCAGCATGCTGCGGCGGGATTGCGCGGCTCGTTTGATCTGACCCTCGGGCTGTGGGACTTGGGGTCTCTATTGTACCGTCCGCCTGGCTGTGCGCTGCCAGGAAGCCAGCACGTGACACCTCCGACTGGGTAGGAGGAGTCTGCTGAGACCCTTCCGCCGGGCGTGCACCACTTTCTCCACTGCCTGAGCGGGCACCTTTCGCGGGGGCAGGTACGACACCTTTCTCCGGCGGGGCACTCTTAGCCGGGGGCACATCGGGCTGAGACGCCTTTGAGAAGTCGATAGCGCCCTTCCGCTTCAGCAGTTCAACGTTCGCTAGGGCCCCAGCCTTCGCCGACTCGGTCAGGGCCTTCTTGTACTCCGCCGACTGTTTGAATGCCTCAACAGTGGCGGCCGCGGAGTTATTTCCTTCAACCCTCAAGAGGGCAACCTGACCCTCCAGCCGCTTCACCTCCGTTATTCTGGCGGCGGACTCCCGCTGCACAATAATGAGCTTCTTATCCTTAGCGGCTACCCGCTCCTGCAGCAGGGCAATGTCTTGCTCCAACTTGGAGACGCGTTCATTCCTCTCCAAGTCCCGCCGGATGGCCACAGTCAGCTTGCCGCGGGCGTTCGCGACGTCACAATCCGCCTTTGCCAGACGCCGTTCCACCTCCGCCAGCTTCTCCCTCACCTCCGCCAGCTCCCTCTGGAGACTTTGGATTTCCTCCCTGAGCTCCCCTTCGACCAGAGGCTGCTTTGACGCCGTCACAAACATGTCATGCAGCCCTGCGGATATTTGACCAAACGCCGAGCTGTAGGGTGACCGGTCAATCGCCGTGGGGCGCAAGATCCCCGCTAGGCCGCCGAACCCTAACCGTTCGCAGAGGTGGAAAAGAAACTCCAGCTCACCATCCGTCATAAACTCCGCATACGCGGCAAATGAGTCCAAGTCACTAGCGGCGGGCGCCTCTCCCTCCACCACTGCAGCCTTCGAGGGAGCTTGACGGGCCTTCTTCTGCTGGCGGACCCCGATTGTCTCCACATCCTCCTCTTCCTCTTCGGGGGAGTCATTCTGCCGGCGCTTTCTCTCAAGCGCCCTTGGGTTCCCGGCAGCGGCCTTCGTTCCCTTCACCGGCGGCTACTCCCTTGGCGCAGTGACAGTCTCCGCCGGCTGCACCGTTCTTTCTTTATGAGGACCACGCCTGTTGGCGGGTACCGTCTCCTTTTGAGAAGCCGCTGTTGCGGCCCCCTTTTTCCCGCCGGCCACTGAGGCCCCCGCCTGAACGACAGGCAAACCGTCGTCACCAAGATGGGAGTGGTGCGGCATCGGCAGCACCACCGGAACCTCGGACTGGCTCAGCGCCAGTGTCTCGGGGTTCACCACAGTCTTCTGGGCCGCCAGCCCCTCGGGGTACATAGCCTCCAGGAAGTTATCTACCTCCGCACGGTCCATTTCTTTTTCAAAAGCGTCGCGACTCGCTTTGTTACCCAGCGGAGTTTCTAAAAAAAAAAAAACCAGTCAGCCTGGGTTATTTATTATAAAAAAAAAAAAACAGTATGGCGGAGATTTCTTACCAACGGAGCGAGTTAGCCGCTGGTCGACCAATAGCTCCCAACCGGTCAGAAGTCGAAAGTCCAACAGGTTGCGATTCCGCCAGCAACCTCTGATCCGTGCTACGCGACACTCTTCTTCGCGTGTTAGGTTATACCGCAGTCCCGCTGCACAAACACTAGTCGTTAGTAAAAATACAAGTCAGCAAGTACAAGAAGCCGCCAACTACGTTTAGCGGAAACCGGTTAACAACCTCGGATATGTTGAAACTCCGACTTAATTCTAAACGTCGGCCCTCCCTCGTTCGACCCAGCCTGATACTCCCACCCCTCTGTGGTGACGCAGAAGGTCCCCCGCCAGTAGGACATAGAATCCCTTAGATTCTCGATCAGCTTGGGCGCTCCATGACAGCGGCTCAAGTTCACTTGCCCTCTGCAACCCTGGCGCTTCACATAGACCAGCTCGTAGAAATGAAGCACCTCCACCACAGTTAGGGCTGGGCACGGGTAGGGCCGGGCTCGAAAATTAGTGAGACCGAAACCGAACCCAAAACTGTCGGTTCGGGCCGGTTCGGGTTTTTTCTAAAATGAAAACCGACAGAAACCGAACCCATTCGGGCCGGTTCGGTTTTTCGGGCTTTTCGGGCCCAAAATGCCCAATTCATCATCTATTCAGCTTTGCCTGTTTTGCCAGTTTTCCAAAGATAGTTCTGGACTTGTAGCTGATTTGCCACTCATTTTGGTACCTGGTAGACTAGAATGTATATGCTGTGAAATAAACTCATTAACTTAAATGTAATCAATTTGCAATAATCAAGTTTAGCCACAGTTTACAACACAAACTCAAGAGTCAAGAAGACATTCAAATTCAGTTATAATCTGCATCAAATTAACACAAGAGATTGTAGAACCAACCAAACTTCAATGGAAAAAATTAATCTGCCACCAGTCGGGGACTCCAAAGTCGCGGTAGTAGTACTGGAAATTGCTCGAGGAAAAGCTTGGTCTTCGATGAGCAGAACAATGCCACTGAAATTAATGGAGGATGTGGCCCCGACCCGAATCTTTGATGTAATTTGAGGATTCTGACCATTGCATAACTGATCCAGGAAGATATATGACGAAATAAAGATGGTGGGTGATCCATCTGGAAGTGTACATATACTTATTGCACCAGTCCAAACCCGTCGTGACCGACCACTCGACGAGGTCCACCGCGTCTTCAAGAGCTTCGACTCCAACGGCGACTGCAAGATCTCAACCTCGAAGCTCGGCAACGTCCTCAAGGCCCTTGGCTCTAACATCCCCGAGGACGAGCTCCAACGCATGATGGTCGACCTCGATGGTCCACTGAGATCGTCGTTGACGGTGAACTTCTGGAGGGAGATTTGAGGGAGAATGGCGGAGCCGCGGATGAGCGAAGGCTTTGAGAGTTTGAGGCTTGAAGCTTTGGTTTCGAGAGAGAGAGAGAGGGACTGATGGAGGCTGAGGGAATGAGAGGCTGAGAAAATGAGAGGCTGAGATCGGGTTTGAGTTACCCTAATTCAATATATTAAAATATTTAATATATTAATATAACACCCAATCATAGATAGACAAGTGGCAACTCAGGGTATATACGGGTCGGGTTCGGGCTTTCAGTCTATTCATAATTAAAACTCAAGACCGAACCGAGATAATATTTTCGGGTCGGGCCCTAGACGGAACCGATATTTTCAAAATCAAAACAGAACTGATTCGGGCTTTTTGGGTCTGTTCAGGTCTGTTTTCGGGTTTTTCGGGTTCGGACGCCCACCCCTAGCCACAGTAGGCCCCTCACATCCGGACAATTGCCACAGAGAGTTTAGCGCAAGCATCAACCGCCACATGTTGGGACAAATTTGACCGAAGGCAAGGCCAAATTCGCACACCAGGATTTGAAGGTTCGGCACCAACGGAAGTGTCACTCCTTGGCGGAATATAGACTCGTGCACCGAGGCAAACCCCTCCGGAAGAATAGACGCCTTCTCATCCACCGTCGGCGGGTGCAGCTTCACCGAACCCGGCAACCGGAACATCCGCTTCACCCGGTTGACGGCGGCAACATTCATCCGCCCTCCTGCCTCGTCAACAGCGGTGCCATCCTGGAGGAACCACGCTGACTCAGCGTCCTCCCCCGCCATTTCTTCTCCTTCAGCGGAGCCGCTAGCAACACTGTTGCTTGCCAACCGCTCGTCGTGCCTAGTTTTCGCAGCAGCGGCCTCACTCGCCCTAGAGCTCTCTGGACGTGGAGCACGACCCATAACTACTTCCCAAGGTATGGTCTGTAGCGGCTCAACCTTTAGCGGTTCTGGCAGTGAGGTTCCTGCATGGGCAGACGGACGCAACGAGTCAATAAATATTTTATCCGCCTCGCTGAACGACACGTTAGACCCGGAATCCTCACTGCTCGAAATCTCTATGACGTTAGCCATCCCAAACCCTAAAACCCACACTAGTTAGCACAAACACAGATCTGGCCTATTCTTACATCAGTTATAGCCAAAAACAAACAACCCCCAAACCCCTAACCCAGATTCAACCATCTAGTAAATCCCGAAAGCCCAACCGTGTCAAAAACTAAAAAAAAAACAAAAAAAAACCATCCCCAAAACCCACTTTCCACTCAGGGCATGCCAAACAAGAGCAGAACACCCCAAAATCAAGAAACCCAAAAACTGATAGAAGCAAACACACAGAACTTCAATGGAGCAGGGATGGGATTCAGAGCACCAACCTCAAAGGTGAAATCTTTGGTGTAATTGAAGGCGCTTGTCTTCACCGGTGAAGGCCTCGTCCCCAAGATCCGATAACTCAGCAGATTTCGTCCCCTGGAACTCTCTTCGCAAATTGCACAGAGCTTGAAAACGACGACTCAGGTTTGAAGTTTTCACAAAGTGTCATTTCTCTCTAAAGTTCCCCCCCTTTTATGTCAACATCAACACGTTCTAAGCCGTCCGCTCAAAAACGACATCACACACCAGCCGTACACGTATCGCAGGTCTCCACTTACTCTCCGGATTAACCGAGGCGTCGCCTCGGTTACGAAATCCATAATTACTATCATTAATGGCGAGAAGACGGCGACGCCTCGGTTACGAAATCCATAATTACTATCATTAATGGCGAGAAGACGGCCAGGCTTAGGAGACAAGCCTCCGCACGCTAACCCTCTACGGGTTGGACACGTGTCAACCACCACCAGACGAAGTGTCTGGTGGAAGTAACCACTTGGGATGAATTCACCAACCGTCCGAAGTCTCCGCTGAGCGAAACCCTGCCAGCGAAACTTCTCCCTTGTCATCTTCCAGGTGACGAAGTCTCCGCTGAGCGAAACCCCGCCAGCAGAACTTCTCCCTTGTCATCTTCCAGGTGACGAAGTCTCCGCTGAGCGAAACCCCGCCAGCAGGACTTCTCCCTTGTCATCTTCCAAGTGACGAAGTCTCCGCTGAGCGAAACCCCGCCAGCGGAACTTCTCCCTTGTCATCCCCCAGGTGACGAAGTCTCCGCTGAGCGAAACCCCGCCAGCAGAACTTCTCCCTTGTCATCTTCCAGGTGACGAAGTCTCCGCTGAGCGAAACCCCGCCAGCAGAACTTCTCCCTTGTCATCTTCCAGGTGACGAAGTCTCCGCTGAGCGAAACCCCGCCAGCAGAACTTCTCCCTTGTCATCTTCCAGGTGACGAAGTCTCCGCTGAGCGAAACCCCGCCAGCAGAACTTCTCCCTTGTCATCTTCCAGGTGACGAAGTCTCCGCTGAGTGAAACCTCGCCAGAGGAACTTCTCCCTTGTCATCCCCCAAGTGACGAAGTCTCCGCTGAGCGAAACCCCGCCAGCGGAACTTCTCCCTTGTCATCCCCCAAGTGACGAAGTCCCCGCAGAGCGAAACCCCGCCAGCGGAACTTCTCCCTTGCCATCCTGCAAGCTGGGCGTCTTCCGCTACACACCTCTAGCGGAATCCTTTTTTCATCTTGCAAGCTGCGTGCTTTGTTCAGCGCAATATCGTTCAATAAAATACCGCCAGGCACGTCTACTGGACGCTGCTTCCTGCTACAATCAGGAGGGGGATATCCGCCAGCGGCGGATCCCGAGGCCATGCCTCACTCTGACAACGACCGCCACGCGGCGTTATAGTCAGACCGTCCCTACGGGACACGGGGACTTGTCAACAGTCAACGACGGCCCTGATCAGGCATGTTGACCCCCGTCACTGGGGTACTCAAGATTGGGCTCGCTACACAACACCCTCTGCTCCGTACAGCTCCCCCTCAAAGAACAATCCGCCGACCATCCGGAGGTCTACCTTGGCCGGGGAGTGGGGGACTCCCTGGGGGGCCTAGCAGGGGCCCAGCCGAAAGGGTATAAAGCGTTTCAAATCCATGGTTGACAACGCACTGACGCTAATTATGCTCTTGCAAGACTAGCTGAACAAAACGCTTCAAACCGCCGAACAACTCCCCAACCAAGATTGCCCTCCTTGACTGAGGACTTGGGGGACTTGTACATACATGTATATATGCAAGCATAATTAGCTATAATGGGCCACGCTCATTGTACCGCTAAAGGTACTAATTCCAACCAAATGAATGACATACAGGTACACCACCAGGGGGGCTACAACCTCAGCGTCGGATCACCCCCAGATCACCGCCGACGCGCCGCCACGCACCGTGCCAAAATGGCATCAGTAGCTCCCAGAGCTGGGAACTGAAACATTTCAGTCCCACTTCGAAAACAAAGAGAAGAACCTCCTCTTCCTCACCTATAAAAGGTTCTCTCCTCTCTCCTCATTAATTACGCATTCAATACTTACCTACTGTTACTTTGTCAACATAAATACAGTGACTAACTTTGGCATCGGAGAGTTGAAGACTGCCCAGCGCGGTCTCCCTCTGACGCCCTTTGTATTTTACTTGACAGGCAGCAGAAGCTTTGAGAGCATCACAAGTATCGATCCGCCCACCGGATCAGCGTTAACAAAGGTTCAGCAACCGCCGAACTTTTAGACATTAACAAAATTCTACCAAAAATTTTGGCGGAACTTCCCCTAAAATGGACTACCCAAAACCTGTAGAAAGCATATTCACACTTCTAAATCACCCATCCTTATTCTCCTGGAGCCACCCTGCTCCCCAAAACAACATCATCCAAAATCAAAAAACACAAAACTCAACTTAATAACATTAATTCCACAGGTAATCAGAGAAATTCTAATAGAAGGGTAAATGAGGAAAACCTAATTCAAAGACAAACGCGGAAGCCATGCTGTTGGCTATGCCTCAACTCCATGTACGCCCGACCCCAACTAATTCGCCTGCAAACTGGGCATTTGAAACCGAAGGGCCCAGGGGAAAGTATTGAAAACACGTAAGTGTGAGTGGACAAAAATAAACAATTTTAAACAAAAGGGGTTTTATACTTTCCCACATTTATTTCTCTAAGAAAAACTCCCGATGCATGCAATGATTAACGAAAATAAAACAAGAGGAGTTCCACTCATGAAAACTGACTAGCCCCTCTAGTCACATATGATTTAAAAGAAAAAGTTGGAACTCTGATACTCAAGAAAAATAAGACCAGCCCCGCTGGTTAAACAAAAATCGAGCTAGCCCCGCTAGCTTAAGTAGTAAAGAGAGTAGGGGAAGGCGATAGCCATACAAGTGAGCCTCCCAGGCTAAAATACTCCCATTACTCCCGTAATATACCCTTACGCCACTAAGTGTAGCGATAGGATACCAGGCTACAGAATTACTGTCACATAGACAGTAACCTGCACCATAAAGGCGGAGGGCTACGGTGATCCCATCACCACGCCACAAAGGCGGAAAATCAATGCTAGCAATGATAAGTCACCCAAAGTATGGCGAAAGAAACCCGAAAACCAAGTAAAGCCATAAGTACATAAAGCTTCCCCATCTCTCGTAAATGAATTTCCAACGACGTGTCCCACACGCCAAGATAATCTCAAGTTCAAAATAAATAGGAGATAAATAAATATAAAGATTTACTCCATCGAAATCTCATTTCGAAAATCTCATAAAAATCTCAAATCGCCGAATATAAATATAATATAAATAGTATAAATCCGGAAATCACATCGGAAATAATTAAATAAGAGAAGATAAGCATAATCCAATGACGTGACCCCGCACGCCATAAAACCTTCAAATAATCAAATATCCAAAACCATTCCTGAAATTAACCATATGCTCGGGAAATTAATACGATAAACAAATTATAACCTCCGAAACAAATAAATAAATGCATGCATCATTCTTTGAAAATAAAAGTCCACTCACAGTACTATTCCAACGATCACGTATACGAGTTCCTTCATCGAGCAATAGCTCGGTACGTCGTCCTGTATACAATTATATTCCGTGAATAATTCTTCAACAATTTAATACGATTCCTAAAATCAATTCCTCATAATTACATCTCCCATTCTCCTCGGATTCAGCCCAAATTATACAACTAATATCAATTCGTTAATTTAAAGGTTCCAAGCTTCTCCAAAAATT
Organism: Rosa multiflora; assembly: GCA_002564525.1. Taxonomy (NCBI): domain Eukaryota; kingdom Viridiplantae; phylum Streptophyta; class Magnoliopsida; order Rosales; family Rosaceae; genus Rosa; species Rosa multiflora. Next base: position 14,405 of record BDJD01005998.1, read on the forward strand.
ACCAAACTTCACATACAAGCTCCACACAATTTATAGGATTTAATGGGCTAAAAACCTGAATTAAAACACTGCCCTACACGCCTCCACGCGCCACCGCTGTGGGTGGGGCGTGGGGCTCACGCACCGGTGGCCACCACCTCCAATGGTCACAAAATTTCAACCACAGCTTCGCCTTATCATTCTAAGAATTTTTCATAACTACGACTAAGCTCGATTTCAAGCTTAAGGGGTCGAAATTACCTCGAAACCGTACTGGGTTCCTCGTCGTCGATCCGTCGTAATCCGACACAATCGTCGATACCCACTGTCATGGGTCGAACCAGCATGAAGAAGACATCACGAATTGGGTGGTAGAACGGCCAGAAATGACCAGAAAACGAGAACGCCGGAAATGGCTGAACCCGTTCTTCTCACCGCCTTGCTGCACCTCCCACGGCCCAAAATTGCGCCTCCAAGCTGCCACCAACATGACGAGGATGAAGAGACGAGTTCATAGCCGCAGACGGCACCACAATCGGTCGCCGGATGAGGGAGAAACCGTCGGCCAAAGACGACGGGTCGAAGAGGAAAAGAGAGAACCCGAGAGGAGAGAGAGAGAGAGTCGGTTTGGGGGGGGTAGATTTCTGAAAACCTACCATGGTAACTTCTCATATATATAGGAAGTTACCGTGAACAGTAATATTACCTTTTCGTTTATAAATTTTGCATACGAACTCCGATTTTAGCGTACCACATATGCATGTGCTCGGTTTAACGTCCTCTACAACTTACATGAAGGAAGTTTTCTCAAATTTTGGCCCGATCAAAAAGTCAACTTTTAGGGCCACTAAAATACCGAATTAGGGTAAAAAGTGAGAGTAGTTATCGTTTACCGTCCCAATGACTAGTAAACGGGTAAGTGAAGATATGGGATGTTACAGAGAGCACATAATGAAGCTGATCCACATTAATGCTAGGCTCAGGGAGTTACTGATGGGAGTGAATCATAGCCAAGTGGTGCATATTGCATTGCATTCTTTGCCAAATACCTTCAGTGGACTTAGAACTAGCTACAATGCTCTAAAAGGGTACCTGGACCATAGATGAGCTCATATCTATCTGTACTGATGAAGAAGATAGAATTAAGAAAGAGAGAGAGCCTGCAACCTCTGTGAACCTGGTGGAAAAGCCAAAGAAAAAGAAGAACAAGCTTAAGGTCACCAAAACCATCACTAAGCCATCTAGAAACACTGCAACACCTACCACCACCAAAGCTTTTAAGTTCAAGTGCTACTTTTGTAAGAAAGTATGACATATGAAGAAGGACTGCTTAGGTTTTAAGGCTTGGTTGGTGAAAAAGGGTAAGAATTTCTTAAGTACTACAAAAACTTTTTCTTTAGAAATTAATTTTGTCAATATTGAACCTCACACTTATTGGTTAGATTCCGGCTCACCCTTACATATTACGAATTCTTTACAGGGATTCACAAAGAAGAGGGCACCAAGAAGTGAGGAAACCAATGTCTGTGTGGGAAATGGCATGAGGGTTGCAGTGAAGGCTATAGGAACCTTAAGACTAGATCTAGGTTTTGGAAATTTTTTAGTTTTGGATGATGTTTATTACATTCCCTCGATTAAGAGGAATTTGCTTTCTATGTCTCTTTTGGTTAAGACTGGTTGCTGTTTTTACATTGATTTGGATGGAATAAAAATTTCTAAAGGTTCCTTGTTATATGATTTGAGTGTTATTTTGGATAATTATATGAAATTGAATTGTTCAATACAACAAGTAATCTCACTTGTTGAAGACAGAAATAACACATTAAGTAACAACACCATCACAGGTGTTAAAATGACCTTATTCAATGATAAATCAGCTTACTTGTGGCATAGGAGACTAGGCCACATTTCAAAAGAAAGACTACAAATATTAGCAAAGAACAAAACACTTCCAGAACTAGACTTTTCAGACCTAGCAGACTGCATTGAATGTTTTAAGGGTAAAATGACAAACTTAAGAAAAAA
>BDJD01005998.1:24768-35998 GCA_002564525.1 Rosa multiflora
TGAGTTTTGGTTCAGTTGTTATGTAGACAATATTGGTCCAACGGGGAGATTGTAAAATATTATTTGGACCTAATATTATCTACATTAAGTAAATAACAAACTGATTAAACTTATTACAATAAATGGGAAATATATGAATTATCTACCTAGACACCTAATGAGTTTTGGTATGTCACTCATATGGTTAGAAATCCATTTTGATAAAGATAAATGTCTAAGTAGTTGATATGATAAATTATAGCATCTTTTCAGAAATAACTCATTGGCTAGAATCAAGGATTCTTTTATGGGAAGACCATCTAGCTTGTACATATAGGTGCTTGAACTCCCTATTCACTATGTGAAAAAACATTCAGTCATGCCCCATTGAGAGGAGTTAAACACATAGTTCAGTAGAAGATTTCTTGCGTGTGGCTGCTTGAAGTTTTGGAGCTCGGATTATTTGTGTTGAATAGCTGTGTTGCTACTACTGCTTTTGAAGGAATGGCTGTTGTGCATGAAGCAGGTGATGCATCTCCTCTTGTTGTATTCTAGTTCATATTGTATTGATCATTTGGTTGTGTTTATGCATTTTGTGAAACGATCTTGGTTTGCTCATTAAGTTAACAGTGTTGTTACTCTGTTTGGTTGCTAAGAAAATACATGTCTATGACTACTTGCTGCAATTAAACACTTTAGGCTGAATCTAGTAGGCTGGATAGAAAAGGATCTTTGAGGAAGCCAAGTGTAAGGAGGTTATCATATATGAGATAAGACTCGAGGTTGATAGTCTCTTTGGCTATTTGTTTTTAGGAGTGTAAAGATTGCCTTGCACTTCATGCCGTACTTTAAGATCGTAATGTAGGTGTGACTTAGTCTTGGTTATATGTGTTATTATTGAGTCTAATTATGCTAGTTGTAAATCAGTTTTCTTACTAGTTGTGCTTGGATATGACAAATACCATAGACATTACATACCATAGACACATAAGCCATCCTATTGTGTTGGTATACTATTTGGTTGCTAAGAAATTACATGCCTAAGACTTGCTGCAGCTAAATGTTACGTCCTGTACCTCACTTTACTAGTTTATTAGTAATTTGGAAGCTAAACGACAATTAGTTTCACTTTTAACTTCATTTCGGCACTTTTTGTTTACCATTTGAGAAAATTTTCTTCATAAAAGTTCTAGAGGATGTTAAATCAAGTCTGTGGACACATGGCACACTTAAGTCAGAGTTCATATGCGAAAGTTATGGTCAAAAATGTGAAAGTTATTGTTTTGGAAAAGTTTCTATAAAAGGAGGATTCACTTTGGTAAGTTTCCACTTCCGGAAACCTACCCCGCGTTTTCTCTCCAGCCGACCCGGTTTGCTCAACCTGACCCAATTTCATTTTTCGGCCATAACTTTGTCATCCGATGCAATTGGAAAGCACTCTCCTTCCTCATCAAGTCTGTAGTGGTTTGGTGGCTCAATTTGAACTGTAAAAGGTGCAGCAAGACGGAGAAGGTAGAAACGACGTTGTTTTAGGTTCCCAGTCGAAACTCACATTTTTGGCCACCTCCAGCGACGATTCTTATTAGGTTTTGAAGCTTGTGAGACGTAAATCAATCCCTCCAACTGGCTTAAACTGAATCGAAGTTTTGAAATCCTAGAGTTTTTCTTCAACATTTCGAGGTAATTTCAGGTCATTTGGTTTGTTTCTGAACTTTGTCATATTTTTAAGAATGAAAGAGGTTGTTGAGAAGAACATTTTGGCATGTACAGGTGGTGTCACCCAATTTGGGGGTCGGATTTTGCGGGCACATGCGGTCATTTCCGGCCATCTACTTTTGCTAGTTGGGTTCAGTTTAGTATGTGCAACATGTGAGTATGATTTTGGTGGAAATGGGAGGATGTTTGGTATTGATTGGAAATTTCAAAGTTTCAGATTTTTGGAATGTGATTCGAGGAGATCCGACCGTTGGATTGTCTTTTTTTTTTCATTAAGAGGTTAGAATAATTAAGTTGGTGAATCCCTTGAAGTTTGGGTTGATTCCGATGTGATTTTGGATATTCAACAAATTACTTGTATGAGGGATTTTCGGGTTTTGTTTTAGAATCGTATTTAAATTTCAAATCGTCATTAACAAATTAGAATTTTGTATAGGACAAGGTACCGGCCCATCTCTCGATGAGGATCCATACACTTGGCCATGTTAGCTTTATACTGTGAGTGGACTTTTGATTTTAAATGATGCATGCGATAATTTTTCCAAATTAATGATTTATTTAATTATCATTTTATTTATCAAGCATATTAATTGATTTTGGATATTATTTGGATTTCTATCATGATCTTCAGATGTGAGTTTTGTATGCTCGGATTTGGATTTAGGATTTACAATGACATTGGACAAATTAATTTCCGGTGTTATTTCCAGAATTAAATATATTTTTCTTCGTCGATGTTGAGATTTCTGAAAGATTTTTGAAAATGGAATTTTCGATGAAATTATATTTATCTATTAGTATCGACTTTCTATTTTGCATTGGGAATGCTTTAGCGATGATTTCGGATTGAATATTATTTGAATATATAAATTATAATTTTAATCTCGCATATGAATTTTCTTTTATGAATTGTGTTATCAATAATATTTTGGCGTGTGGGACACGTCATTGAGTTTTATTTGATTTCTCATGAGATTTTTCCGAGTACAGTTGGGAATCGTACTCGTGCCTTCCTTTGCAAGATCATGGATTTTACTGTTTTTGAATGTTTTCTTCACCATAATTGGGTTGATTTCTTTAGTCTCCTCCTCACGTGGGTTGTAGTTGAGAGTTTTGTTTAGGCAGTCTCCTTTGCTTACTTTGTGTTTGTGAGTTACAGTCGAGCATAGAGCTTAGGAGACTCTTTTATTGTATGGTGATATTTATCTTCCCCATGCTATATGTTTATACTTAATCAGGGGGCTGGTATATTTTTATGAGATTACATATTTAAAGAAAATTGTTTTATAAACATTGCATGCATTGAGGTTTTTTAAGTTTAAATATGTGGGAAAGTATTATAGTTTTATTTCGTTTCTAGTTATTAGAATATTAATTTTTGTCCACACACTCTAATGTTTTTCAATTACTTTCCCCTACGCCGTTCAGTTTCAAATGTCCAGTTCACAGTGTTGTTGTTCGACATTAATAGGATTTAAGGCCTACCCACTTCCGCTACTGCCATCTTTTGTAGGTTACCTGTTTCACCTACTAGTGTTATTTTAATTTCTTGTCTTAGTGCTCTGATCACCTTGGGATGTTGTTTTAAATTCAAAATATTTATATTCAGGGTCTATGACTCGACTATGAGTGATTGTGGAGATTTGTGTAAAATAAATTGTGGACTTTGCATTTTGGATATCTTTTGTTTTGGGAATATCTATTGAGATGTTGTGAAGTTGTTGTGATTTGGGGGGGCATAGGGATGACAAAAATCTCTATCGGGTAGGCTACCGATCGGGTATTCAAACCTAATGGGAAGAAATTCGGGTGAAATCGGGTAATGGGGATGTGGATCCCCAGTATTCGAATTCTGATATCGGGTACAGGGCGGGGATGGTATTTTGATCTCCATCCCCATACCCACCCAATAAAAATTATCTGAAATAATATATATTATTTATTATATATATTTTTGATATATTTATAAATAAATGTTTATGTAAACTTCATCTTTTTGTCAATATTTAAATTCTATTAATAAATATGTTCAAAAAAGGAAGATTCTTTTAATAAAAGATTTTTATCAACAAGTCAATTTTCCTTGATTGAAATAAGAAATTTTTAAAAAAAAATTACATATAAGTATCATTTTGAGACTTATATTAGTCATAATGCCATCTAATATTTCTTGTACACATAAGGCCACTTGCAATCATAAATTATCTCATTCGTGACAATTTTACCCTTTACCTAACAAACCCAATTGCATCTGTCATACATCGATCACAGATCTAGATCTCTCTCTCTCTCTCTCTCTCTCTCACACACACACACACACATACTGTAGCGATCTTCTTGCTCCTCTCTGGCGGTGAAGACGTCGATGACGCCGTTTGGACGAGGCGGCAAGCCAGGTTTCTTTCTCTGCTCCTCAATCTCAATGAGAAAACCCCCGTTCTGTTTCTCTGCTGCTCCAATTCGAGCACCACCGCCTTCACGTAGTTGTCTTCGCCTCCGATTCTGGAGACCATCAGTACGACTCTATCAGATCTTGCACTGCCGTCGTCACCTTCTATTTCCAGAAAATGAAACTGATTAGAAAAGGAAGAACAAGGATTCATCAACAATCATAATAGGCTCGTTCCGGCGCTGTGAGGTTGTTTTCCGAGGTGTGGAGAAAGAGGCGGAGGAGTGAGTTTAGAGGCAGCAGGAAGCTCATAAAACGGAGGCAGCAGGAAGCTCATAAAACGGAGGCAGCATTAGTTGTTCTAGCGAGATCGAAGCGTTGGTCAAACGATGAGTATGGCGAGGCGATCTGAGCTCTGGTTCGAATCTACCAAGAGTTATCCTTCGTCTAGTACGCCCCTCTCTCTTGCTCGAACGGTCCAATTTTGGTACAATTTGTGTTTTTAGAGCTATTTGATTTGCAATGGTGTGGTTCACTTTGATTGAGTTAAGCTACAGTGAACTTGGTATTGTCGATTTTTCCATCATTTTACAATTGGTTAGCAAAAGTTTGATGAATTTTGATTGCTTTGAGTTTTAGTTACTATTGATTGCTTTCCAATACTTCAATTTTAATTTTTGATTCTGATAAGTAAATAGTTTTATGCTTGTGGACTCTTCTTGTTTTGAAGCTTTGGATATGAAATGAATATACATTAGTTTTGCTTATTATGACTTGAAGATTGAGACTTACTATTTAAGTTCTAGGTCTCTATGATTCTCTGAATGATCCTACTAGTGATATTTTTCTGTATTTTTAGATTTCGTGCGATTTTTGGACCATTCAGTCTAGGCATATGGTTCAATGCACCTAAAAGTTGCTTGTGTACGAGATGTTGCTGCATTGATTGTTTCTATTTTGATTGGTTTCAAGTCAGTAGATAGCTATAACTATTATCGTGACTTTCATCACAGTAATAGTAGTTTTGTATGCCTATGTTAGTATCTTTTCAAGATAATGTCAGTAGCTTTTCTTTTACATTTTGATTGATTACAAGTCAGTAGTTTTCTATAGGATTAATTTCATAACTATTATAATGGCTTTCCAACACAGTGATAGTAACTTTCTATGCATATGTTAGTATCTTTTAAAGCTGATTCCAGTATATTTTCTATTTGTATTTTGATTGATTTCAAGTTTTCTTTTGTCAATAGCTTATCAAATTGGAAAATCAAGATTTTGTATGAAATTCAATTTCTTTTGTTGAGATTTTGTATCTCTAGCCTTTCTTGTTTGAGATTTGTGTTACACTATCAATATGGATAATCAGTTGGTTTTGTTGCAATTAGTATATATGTCCATAACTTTTTATTACTAGTCTAGTAGTTTGTACATGTGCTATGCTTTCTGTTTCTATGTTAGTAGCTTTTTATTACTGATCTTGTAGTTTTTTACATGTGCTATAGTAGCTTTCTGTTTCTATGTCAGTAAGTTTTAGATTGCTTGTTTTGGTGGATTTTTGTTGGTGCAGAATTCGTCCCCTTTGCATTGGGTCATTAGCAGTGGTTGATTTTGAAAATCTTGTAAATTTGAGTAGTGAAGCCTCCATTGACCAAGAGATCAACCAAGAAATATTGAAATGAAGTTTGGTGCTGTAGGTGGCAAAATAATGCTTATGGTTAGTATAGGGTGGTAGAGCTTGACAACAAGAAACTTCAACGGAGGCCATCTGAAAAATGACAGTAGCATTACAACACTGATAGTATTTTTATACAACAATTATAATAGATTTTCACAAATATAATAGTGGCTTTTTATAACTATGGAAGTAGCTTTTTATATAATTATTATTGTTGAACCTTGCATACTTTTTGCATCATTGAATATGATTTTTTTTCTCAATTGCAGCAACATTTTTCTTTTTATTGTATACTCTACATTTCTATAGGTTTGTGAGTCTTTGAGAATAGTTTTTGCTGCTAGTGACATTAGTTTTTTGTGTTGGTGATAGTAGCTTTTAGTTTTGAAGAGCGTAGCTTTTGTTGGTGAGAGTAGTTTTTGTTACTGGCGAGAGTAGCTTTCTGATATTGGTGACAACAGCGTCTTTTGCTGGTTAGAGTAGCTTTCAGTGTTGGTGAGGATAGTAGCTTTGGGTGTTGGTGAGTGTAGGTTTTGTTGGTAACAGTAGTTTTTGTTGTTGGTAACAGTAGCTTTTGTAACCTCCCCGGAGGTTGTCGGAAATCTCACCAAAGTAGCTTTTGTTGCTAGCCACAGTAGTTGTTGGTGAAAGTAACTTTTATTGGTGACAGTAGCTTTTGTTGGTAGGGATAGTAGCTTTTCGTTTTGGGGAGCATAGGTTTTTTGGTAAGCAGTAGCTTTTGTTGTTGGTGATGGTATCTTTTGTTATCTCGTCGGAGGTTGCCAGAAATCTCACCAGAGTAGCTTTTGTTGCTAGTGATAGTAGCTTTTATTGCTAGTGATAGTAGCTTTTGTGACCTCGCAGGAGGTTGCCGGAAATCTCATCAGAGTAGCTTTTGTTGCTAGCTACAATAACTTTTAGTGTTAATGACAGTAGCTTTTGTGGTCGCCGGAGTTGATAGGAAGTTGGACGGAGACCTTATCGGAGAGAAGAGAGAAAATGACTGTTGATTTTGTACTCTAGTGGCATTTATGTAAATATATTAGTTTTTAATATCCAAAATATAACACATTTTTTAATCTAGTGGCCTTATGAGGGAAAAAACTAGTTTGTGGCCTTATGGCTAAAAAAAATTCAAAGATGCACTTATATGTAATTAGGAAAAAAAATGCAAACAGTACCTGACCTTTGACCCATTAGTAACTTTCGTACCTGAACTTCAAAAAATATCACTTTGGTACCTGAAGTTCGGACCCCGACCCAACTTTAGTACTTGGAGCCGTTAACTTAGTAACGGCGTCAAACAAGTGGCATATATTCAAGGGTAATTTTGTCATTTTAGGTTTTATTTATTTTTTTCTTCTAAATTATAAATTTGCTGAATTGATTTTTTTTTTCTTTTCTTTTGCTGCCTTTTGTTCTCTCCACTGCTGAGCTCAAAGCAGTAGAATCAGGATTCATTTGCCGGAGACCTTGGCCGGAGATTGACATGGCGGCGAGGAGATATAGTGGTACGCGGTACGCTGTTGGAGTTTGCGAAGACGGTGGAGATGGAGAGGGATTAGGAGGAGAACTCTGATGGCGGCGGCGGCGCCGACTCGCCGCAGCACGTGAAGAAGCGTAGGGGATGTGCAGCTCAAGGGCGGCGAGTATTAACACAACCACAACATGTCCTATTGCAGGCCTCCCCTTCATCTCCACACACAAGATTGCCATCTCCGCTTTCTGGTCCAAATGTTATCCGGGCACCCAGAAATTTTCTCTGGGCACCCATCTCACCATTCTGGTCCTCGCCTACTAGCGCTGCTGCTCCCACGTCACCTGCACGTTCCTTCCCCACAACGCCGTCCACTCCCACCTCCTCCACGAAGACCCACCAGTTCATTCAGAGCCCCAACGACAAGCCTAGCACCGAGGTTGTCTCCAAGCGGAAGCTCCATGCTATGCTCGAGTCCGACGAGCCTTGCTTTCAGGATAGGATTGTGCAGGAGGTGTTGCTGATGATCATTGAGTATGTTTTCGAGGCCTGATTCTCTCCGAAAGCCCATAGGTGTCATAACTCGGCTTGGCCAGAGTTTGTGCCTGCGACTAGGGATGAGAAAACAAGCGAAATGGATTACATTAGGTATAGGGGTCATTTCTTGATTGGTATTTGAGGGCCTAGAGAGGATGCAGTGGATATGCGAAAGCAAATCATTGAGTTTTGTGAGAGAAGATTCGGGTTAAGGTTGGATAATTCTAAGTTGGAGATTGAACACATAACTAGGGGGATTCAGTTTTTCTGGAAACGATGGAAAGCTGATTCAATACGCAAACAGTGGAGTACTGAATCAATTTGGTCTGGATCAGAAATTGGTGGGGGAAGGGATTGAGATCGAAACAGTGCGTTTCATGAGAAGGAAGAAGGTGGGGCTTGAGAGAGTCAATTTAGGATTGAGAGAGTCGGAGAAACTGAAATTTGAAGCATGAGAGCTTGAGAGGTGAATCATGAGAGCTTGAAGACAAGAAATAGGGAGAGTTGGGAGGAAGAAGAAGATGAACAGAGCGTCAGTAAAAAGAAGAAGATATTGAGTGAAGGGACGAGAATACCCCTCAAAGTTTGCCATCTGACAAACGCCGTAACGGCCAACAGTGTTTCAGGTACTAAAGTTGGGTCGGGGTTCGAACTTCAGGTACCAAAGTGATATTTTTTGAAGTTCAGGTACGAAAGTTACTAATGGGCCAAATGTCAGGTACTGTTTGCATTTTTTTTCCCAAAAACCCAATTTTTTATTTTTATTTTGATGTTTGATCTTAACCTCATATTTTACAATTCATAAATTGTTTGTATAAGTTTTTATATAATAAATTAGTAATATTGTTAAAGGGGATTAGGGTGGGTACAGGGACCTAATCCCTGATGGGGATGGGGACGAGGAATACTCAGTATCTTATTTTGAGGATTGGGTTGGGTAAGAGGATGAGGAATGAAGTCGGGTATGAGGATGGTAATTTAATCCCCTTATCTTACCCTCCCCATTGCCATCCCTAGGGGGGCAGGGTGGCTCCAGAGGAGTAAGGGTGGTTTGTTTAGAAGTGAAATTGTGTTTTCTACAGGTTTTTGGTAGTCCATCTTTAGGGGTGACTCAACCTAATTTTCGGTAATTATTCCTAAGGTGGACCCCGCAGGGCCACCTCCGGTTTCATGGTGAAATCCGAGACAAGTCTTGTCATTACATGCCTGTTATTGTCTTTCTGTATATGAAAATTATGTGTTTGAGGATCTGCGTTAACCCTGCACAGTGAGAGCCTTGCGCACTTGGCTATTATTAGTTTGCTTGTTTTTTATTGTCATTTCCCATGTCTTGGTATGAGTAGCTTGCAATTTTGCAGGTGTTGAGGGCATCAAAATGTTGTTAATCTAGAAATTACAAGGTGATGTAGCTTATGTGATTATCGCAGGAAAGAGAAGCTCTCCAAGATTTGAGTTGTGAGATTAAGTTGCAACAACTTTGAGCCAGCGTTTTAGTTAAAACTCCAAGAAAAGGCAATGTAGCTCATTCTTTGGTTCAAGATGCTGTTTTGTTAGGCAACATTCATCTTGGAAGGGAGCTTGTCCTTCTCAGCTAAAACATATTTTCTTGAGTAATTTATCAATTTATGATGTTGTTAGTTGAGAGCTTGGGAGATTTCTAATCAAATAAGTTTTATTATTATTTTTCATATGATACTGCAGTTTCCCCATTTGTATTCGTGCAAGCTTCATTAATGAAAATCTCAACAACAACAAAAAAGCAAAATATATGAAACTTGTTTCAATTTGAGTTGATTACTAATATTAGAAGCACTTTTAAGGCTAGTTTGGAATTGCTGTGACTTTTAAAAAAAACCGCTACTGTTGTGTTGTGAGAATAATCAGCTGTGAATTAAAACAGTTTCATGTTGGTAAATAATATTTTTAAAAGTGCTTTCAGTACATAAAACAACTGCAGATTGTGTTTTGATCCACAGCAGCTTCTAAAAGCAACCTCTGGGCTGCTTCTAAAATCTGCTACTAGTGACCTATAACTTTCTTTGACCAAAAAAAGAAAAAGACCTATAACTTTCAATTAAAGCTGCTTTTTAGTTATTTACCAAACACAATAAAATCTAAAATTTTGAACAAAATCTGATTTTTTTTTAAAAAGCGAAACAATCTCAAATGAGGCCTTAGTATTCTAGTCATTTTTGGTACTATATATAATTATAATTTTTTGCATTCAGTTTACCAAATACCTTTAAACTACTTTTAATTCTTAGAGAAAAGCACTTTTGGCGACAACAAAACTAAAAGCAATGTTAGCCACAGCACAACAATCTCAAACTGGGCCTAGATTGCTTGCATTTTGTGTTAGAAAGCTCTTTTGTTAGTTTTTGATTTGTGAAAGTTAATGATCATTTAGGGCACGTTTACTTACTTGGAATGTAATGGAATGATTACGGAGTAAAAACACCCCTGTGTTTACTAACACATAAAGGAATCAGAATAATTCCAGGTAAAAGAATTCATGTGTTTACTAACACATGAAATAATCGGAATTGGTGTAGGTCCCACCTATTTATCAGGAATCGATTCTTGAATACTCAGGAATTCGATTACGAAGTGGAGAGATGGGTTTAGGAATGATTCCTCCGGAATCAATACCGATTCCTTTCTTCTCTCATTCCACTTGTCTCCGATTCATGATTATTTTCTATTTCAAGTAAGTAAACGTGCCATTAAAGTAGAGTAGAAGATGACAACAAGCCTACCCACATCAACCCAAAAAAACCAGGCCCATGCCCTCCCTATTGGAGCTGAGCTTTGTACGAAGACTACTAACTAGGAACTAGGAAGAGCTTCAAGTCGGATTAGCCTTTAGACTCAGAGAAGTAGATAGGGTTTATCGACCCTGCAACCAAAACCAATATATATGAATGATCTTATGTCGCATGATCTTAATCATATTTTTAATTCTTATTAAATATATATGAATGCTTTAATGAGTATGTAATGAAATTGGAAAATGAAAATATAAAAGGAAAATAATAACGAATACAATCTAATATTATTGAATTGGAAAGTCTACATAAAATAAATATAATATTTTTTTGGTATAATTATTGTCCTTAATAGTCATTTTATAGTAGGTTATATATGTCATTTAATAATTCATAATAGAGTGAGGTCAAGTGAGCAAATTTGGAGATCCCAATAGAAACTCTCCCCAAAAAAACCAGGCCCATGCCCTCCCTATTGGAGCTGAGCTTTGTACGAAGACTACTTAGGAAGAGCTTCAAGTCGGATTTGCCTTTAGACTCAGAGAAGTAGATAGGGTTTATCGACCCTGCAACCAAAACCAAAACCCAAATCCCAAATCGTGATAAAGATGGGTGGTGCTAGCAACAGGTTCTTGAGCCTACTCTCCACCACGACGCACCCTTTGCCTCTTCATCTCCACCACCGCTTC
>BDJD01006000.1:0-17483 GCA_002564525.1 Rosa multiflora
TCACTCATTTATTAAATGTTTTGACTTGCCGCCTTTGTTCTTGTTTTAGAAAAAAGTTGAATGCTAACTTAGTCTTTATCATTTACTTCAATGTGAGGATGAAGTTACAGTCAAACTTTAGTCTTGTTTTTTTTTCATATTCGTTGTACAATTTTACAGAATTATTTGAATACTTTTATGAGGAAAACCACTCTTTTTTAGAATTTTGCATCATAGATTGATGCCTTTCAGGTTTTGATCTGGGTTTATGTTTGTTAATGCTGCCTTACACTCCATTAGTTCCTACCTGTTATCCAAGTATACCCATGTGTTTCTTCCTGTGAGAGTGAATCTTTTGGACCATAAATGCAATGAAGCCATGTATCTTTCCTTTTAAATTTTCTGGAAATTTAGAAAGCTTTAGAGCTTCATCTAGTATGTAGCCCAAATAATAACTTTGTATTAAAACCCACGTATGCAGTGCTAGATACACAGCCTTCTGTAGTTGGAACCTGGAAACTAATACTAGGGTGACTATAAGGGAATTGAGGGTTAACTGTGTGAATAGTATGATTTGCTACTAGTAGAAAATGATGTTCAGTTAGGTTTGGATTACACTGAAACGCTCGTCATTCTTTTGCAGATGGTATATGTCAGAAATTGCTGGAGCTGAAACCAAGAATGCCTCGTGGAATTTTTTGTATAAACTTTATGATGCACAAGTTGTTCTTTATCATTCAGCAGTACAACAAGATGTTGAAGCCAAGCCATGTGTCCCAATAGTTTATTAATAGATAAAATGTTGTTTTTCTTTACTGACTATAGAGCTCAATTTTGCATCTGGGTTTCTGTTTACTTTTCTCTACTTATCATGCTTGCTTTTCATGGCAGATGTATTCTCCACAGAGCAATGCTTGCTCGCACAGCTAGTCTTTCTTATTTAATTATTTTATGATAGTTATGCGACTGTCAAAATACATGACTTTGACCTTGGATCATGCTCATTTGATCAGTTTCTAATAGAAATACCAGCTGATGTGTTTGTTTTTGATAGTATACCAAACAACTGTCATCGCAACTTGGCTAGTGACATGATTAGTGACTTTATCGATGACTTGAGGTTAACAATAACTTGGCCAGTAACATAGCCAATGACATGGCCAGAAACTTGGCCAAGAATTGACAGCGACATGACTAGGAATTAACAATGACATGTTAATCACATGTCACTAACCAAGTAACTGACCATGTACCTAACTAAGTAACTGACCATGTCACTAACCAAGTAACTGTCAGTAGCCAAGTCACTGTTAATCACATGTCACTAACCAAGTAACTGACCATGTCACTAACCAAGTAACTGTCAGTAGCCAAGTCACTGTTAATCACATGTCACTAACCAAGTAACTGACCATGTCACTAACCAAGTAACTGTCAGTAGTTAAGTCACAAGTTAATAGCCAAGTCACTGTTAATCACATGTCACTAACCAAGTAACTGACCATGTCACTGACCATGTAACTGACCATGTCACTGACCATGTCACTAACCAAGTAACTGTCAGTAGCCAAGTCACTGTTAATCACATGTCACTAACCAAGTAACTGTCAGTAGCCAAGTCACTATTAATCACATGTCACTAACCAAGTCACTAACCAAGTAACTATCAGTAGCCAAGTCACTGTTAATCACATGTCACTAACCAAGTAACTGACCATGTTACTAACCAAGTAACTGACCATGTCACTAATTAACCAAGTAACTGTCACTACGGACTTGATCTGGTCAGTGACTTGGCCAGAAATTAACAGTGACTTAGCCAATGACTTGGCCAGTAATTGACAGTGACATGGTCAGTGACTTGAGATTAACACTGATAGTGACATGCAATGTGACTTGACTAGTAACTTAATCAGTGATATATTCATGACTGTGACATGGCTAGTAACTTGGCCAGTGACTTGGGCTTAAAAGTGACCTCATTAATTAGGAACCTGACCTGGCCAGTGACTTAGTCAGTGACATGAGCATAAGTATCTAACAGTGACATGGTCACTGATCAAGTTACTAGCCACTGACATGCAATGTGACTTGGCCAGTAACTTGACTTGTGTATTAAATGTATAACAGGACCTGGCCTAGATGTGATTTCATAATAAGAATACTAAGCGTTATGTGCTATAGGAGCAATAATTTAACAAACCACTCAATCCCACAAGTCATGATCGCTAATATAATGAGCATCAAGACCATTTTTTTTTTGGATAAAATAAGAAAACAGCAGTAATTTGTTATTTGATACAAATTACAAGCCTAAAATGATAATGTGCAAGGGGCTCTAAATGTCACCTCCCTCGGTACAAATGGTTATGGCTGATAGAATTTCATCTGTAAATATGAAATATAAAATGTATAGAACAACCACCCTTACTAGACCTGATGCCTAGTATCTAATACTATTCAACACTGTTAACACCAAGAGTTCTTCCTCTGCGCTATCTTGAGATAGTTGAGAGAGAAACTCCACATCAGTTCCCTGCATATCCAACAACAAACCGATATCAGCCGGGGCTGTAAGTCTCTATTGATACAATTTCACAAAACGGTTGATTCGATTAGAGAAGTTTAAGGTCCAAAAATCCTTTCAAGGAAACCTTTGCTTCCTTAACCCAAAAAACAAAACAATTTGGCTCCAATCAAATGGGTGTCTATAGAAACTTACAAAAGCCAACAATTTAGAACAACAAAGAACAAGAACCCTAAACAAGGTTCTGAATCTTCTAATCACTTAAAGGGCATGCAACCACAATAACTCATCAAGCAACTAAGACATAAAGCTATATAACTACAACAAGTAAGCAGATGCAAGTCCAGGAAAGTATGCACCAAACCAAATAGAAACTTAGTGAAGCAATGTAGATTTTATTTATTTTATTTTTTTGGGTAAAAGGATCCTATGATCTTTTGCAATTGGAACTAATGAATTCCTAGTATAAACAAGCACAAATTATAATACATGAGAATCAGTAACTACCTAATTCAACATCATGTGCAACTCATCCCTTGCCTCAACAACTCGATCCCTGTCATTGCGATCAACCACAAAAATAAGACCTTGAGTGTTCTGGAAGTAGTGCCTCCACAATGGACAGATCTGTATTTGGAAGGAACTATATCACTCACTGGTTATGCATATATAGATGTGCAGACCAAAACTCCTCTTAAGATGATGAGACACCTTACAACAAAGAATGGCCTCCCAGTTCTAACTTTTAAATGAAAACAAATGATATAAAACTTTATCATCATATCCCCCATCAATTGCACAGCCTTTTAGAAGATCTTTAAAAAAAAAAAAATTTCATGTTTATCAAAGCAAGTGTCAATAAATTTCCACTAATTATAATGGCTACACAATCATAATGTAATCTTTATCTATGCGCATGCAACGAGACACATGCAGAGAGATACACAGTCAGAGAGTGAGCAGTTACCTTGTCCTAACCCCCTACATCCCACAAAGTGAAGCTGATGTTCCTGTATTCCACAGTCTCGATGTTAAATCATGTACACAACCACTCTCACAATTAAACAAAACATAACAATACTCTGATCCACATAATGCTACAAAAGCGAAACTTTTCGCCATCTCTACAACAACACATAATAGTCTTAACATAGCACAACAAAAGTAAAACTTGCACAAATTTCCACCTAACAGCAAAACTGACCCGAAAAATTGAGTCAAAGCATATCGGTTTCGATCACTGATGAATATTTGATGAAATTGTTATACACAACAAAAACTAGGGATTTAGGGCTCATTGATGGTAGAGATGGTGGTGACGATTTCTCTGAGCTTGAAGAAAGGATAAGAAGCACTCCCAGATTACTGATAATGCTCAGACTGCAAAGTCCCTTCTAACACTAGCAATTCAAACGATCATAAGCACCGATATTAAAGACCAAAATCTAACACCAGCAATACAAATGCAACATTGCTATGAGAAACATCCAATGCGCGAAATAAAAAAAAACATGGAATATGAATAACTCGAGATGCACGAAGCCATAATCAAAGAACTTGATGCTAAAAGAAAACAAAAATGAACTACTCCACAATATACTTAAACGCTTCATATCAGTAATCTTCTACCTAAAATTCGATCTACATGGATCAAATCCATTGTATACGCAAATTGAATTATTGAGAAAACAAGTGCAAAAACGAAAGCGCGGAAGCACCTTTGGAGGTCCAGCACTAATCGGAGGGTTTGGAGGAGAGGAGATCGGAGGGGAGATCGAGCTTATAGTGACGAAGGAGATGGATCGCGGCGGCTGCGACGACGAGGATTCTTAAGCTGCTAGTGGTGCGCGAGGTCGCAATGTACAAAATCCCGCCGTAGTCGACATCCGGCGGGTATAATTGCGGCTAGTGGCTCAAGTCCGACAAGATCCGGATCGTAATCAAACTGGAGAGAGAAGCTCCGATCAAAATCGATTCAAGCTTTCTGATTAAAAGAGAGAGAAAATTTGAGCTCAAAAATGAAAAGCTCAAAAACGAAACCAAACCTGAGGAACTCCCGAAGCAACTCCCGGAAATACGCGCCGCCGCTACCAAATCTCTCCAAATCCACAGAGCCGATTCAAAGCTCCCACTCCGACGAAGAACGCAGAAATGACGTCGTAGGGGACCAGACGTACTGGACGCCATGGGGGAGGGAGGGAGGGAGGGAGGGAGGGAGAGAGAGAGAGAGATTTTGGTAAGGGTTGAGTCCGAATGGATTCAGATGGGCTTGGGTAACGGCAAGGGAAAAGAGAGTCTCCGGTGGCGGCTTTGGTAATTAAACTTAACTTTAGTGGTAGGTTGTTAATAGATGACCTTAATTATCATAGGGACATTTGTGGTGATTGGATTATCATAAGGTACTTTAAAATGACTTCTTTTATCATTGTCCCAAAAAAATAGTATAGATAAATAAATAAGACTTTTTTTTTGTCAATAGAGATTTTGTTAAGAGAGATTCTTAGGTAGGGCATGTATGCCACGTGGCGGTACGCCCAGCCAATCAATCATTGCATATGTAGAGGGATATTTTGGATATTTCAATATAATTAAACATGGGTAATTTTGGAATAAAATTAAAAAATAGAGAAATATGATTGGCTGAACGTACCACGTGACTGATACGTTTGTCCTACCTAGGAATTTCTCTTTTCTTAATTACTAAACTTTACATTAGAATGGCCAACTGGTTAATTAATTGCCCAATTGGGAATAAACTTTCCACGTTTTGATATATCCAAAAAAAAACCAATCAAAGCCAATTTTCATTTAACTCTAATTTACCATACTATTTATTTTTTTGGTATGAACTTACCAATGGTGAAATACAAATTATAAGACTTAATGAAAAAGCCCAACAAATACCATAAAACAAGATAAAATTGTAAAACAACATGACAAGACCCAGCAGAAGAAACTAACAACATAAAAACTCTAGCACTAAAAAACATATCCGCCGCTGTCAAGAGAGAGTCACCACCAGCCACAACGCAGATCGTTGCTGTACTCCAACTTGAACCAAGAAGGCAACACACCTAAAACTTGAAAGTAAGAACCCGAGCTAAAATATCCCAAAAACACAGAACCAAAACTCCAACAATCCAACCGAAGATCCACCTTCTATGCCCTACAGCTTATTAACACAACCACTCAAAGAACAATAATAAGCTAAACAAACACACAATAACAAGAAACAGGACAAACTAAAACATGAAATTGGAGGTGGTGCATGCACCCGAGTTAAAGGTCTAAATAAGTTCCGATTGATACACGATGAAGTGTAACACGTTCCGATTGATACACGATGAAGTGTAAGTACAAGGTTTCGGCATTCCTAGTACAAAACCAAGAGTCATAGGTCTGCTAGAGTTATCAAGTGTAAACTGGAAGTGATATATGGTCATGCAATGCTTCAACTGACTTTTCGATGTACTTCAGGTAAGAGCATATGCATTTGCATTTTATATAGGTCAACTTACATGCATTCTGGGATTGCAATCTGTTCTGCAATCTCTCTCAGGTTAGGTCGTCGGATTTTGTTTCTTTTTTTCACGTCTTGTGCTCATTCATGGTTGAGTCTTAAAAGGATATTTTTCTACATGATTTGGTTAGTTAAGTCTTATCGTTTTTATTAGGGATAAAATCATGTTTATTTGTAGAATATCTTTTTAGGATATGTCCCTTCCATATAAGGAGTCAATTAGGTTTTGGTGTCTTTATTGTCCAAGGTTTTAGGGGGAGTCTGCATATTATAAAAGGCAAGAAAATGCGTTCATTTTTAGGCTTTTGAAGTGAAAAAGATGGTGTTCATCCATCGTGATTTAGAAAAAGGCTTCATTCATCTTTGAATATTGATGTGCTTCAAATCAGATCAGTAATCTACTTGTTCCATGCATGCTAAAGTAGATTGTTGAGTCAAATACTTTTTCATTTATCAATCATGCATATACTGCATATCAAGTACTCTCGAGGTCAGTTGGAGTTGTTGATGTGCAAAGAAGATTGAAGGTCGAGGTCAGTACCTGTCAATCCTACTAGTGAGAGCAGTTCATCAGTGGAGAAGATTTACGAAGACGTGATCATACAGCCTTCTAGAATGAGTCTAGTAAGTATAGCTGAGGTTTGTAAGAGAACTCGTATCTTTCCATTAAGTGAATTGATTTTCACTAGGGCTTTAGAGAGTTAAGGCCTCGTAGTTGTTTTCCTCATTTTGAGGTTTTTACTGCGCAAATAATTCTGGTCTCTCTTGATTGCTTTGTGATTGTGTTTACCTTTCTTTTCTGCACTTTATCTACACTGCTACATTCAGGGATTCATATTTGGTTTTCAATCCTTTAACGTTTCTTGTTGTGGTTTTTTGAATTAAAGAAAAGTTGTGGTTTCTGTAGGAAAAGCCTATTCACCCCTCTCTAGGTTTCTTTAGTTTCATCCCAGTATTTTCATGAAGTGTTTCAAGGAGTGTAGCCGCTGCAAATTTCAAGCTATAGTGTTGAAGAAACATATAGTAGAATGGATCTAAGACCGCAGATCAATATGGAGGGAAAAAATTAGGAGAGAAATTTACACAAATTTATACTTTATTTTTTCTCATTCTTTCTGTATTTCAGCCAATATAAGAATTTTCCTTGTTACATTTAGAGAGGAGAAGATCCTTGATCCATGGTAGCCCTAACTCCCGAGTACTAACCCACTTTGTCACCATCCCTCATGGACCAACCTCCAAAAATAATAATGAAATAATAACAATAACAACAAAAATAAAAATTGCATTGCATACTATCAAATTTATTCTAGCTCCTCAGGAAATAGGAACTTATTACCATCCGGCTCTGCAAATCCGATACTAGGATCCCTCCCCTCTTTGATCACCTTCCTTACATTTTCTATCCTCTCAAGTATTTTGTTGACAGCAATATCAAATGCATCTTTGGTCTCTAACCTTGACCTGGGATCTCCGTACACCAACTTTGGAATTAAGCTTATCACTTGCTCTCTCATGGCGAATTCCATGTCCTTTGAAATTTCAAGTAAGATTTTCTCAATGCTACCGTCTTTCAAATTTTGTGCTTTCCTCACTGGAATAAATACAGAATACTTGGTGTAATTCTTAGGCAAGTACCATAAATACTGGTTATAAGCGCTAGCCGGATGAAAGAAAACAGGAATGCAACCAGCTAGAATAGAGTCGAAAGCTGATTTTCTGGTGAATGTATCCCCTGTAGGGTGCAAGCAATAAACTGATTTCTGAAACACGCTCATAACAGTAACCGTTTCTTCACAATTGATCCCACTTGAATGGCAATTTAGTACCTTGCAAGTACTTGAGGCTTGACACTGATCAAAAAGTTTGCCCCGGATAGAGTTTGGCTGGTCAGGCCTTGGTCCACCAACAAAAGTGAACAAGTAAGGCCTTTCTTGCCCCCTCACTCTGTTCTGCCACTGAAACACTTCACTGTCCTTTGCAGGATGAAAGCCAGTGGCGTATGGTATAGCAATATCATTTGTCCGTGAGCTTCCTTCAATTGTTAACATAGTCATGTTGTTAGACTCTGGCGAGACCCTGAGTGTGCTACCCCAGTCAGAAATGTTGTCTGTTTTCCTCCTATAGTCGAAAGCAACCCTCCCTGAAACAAAGAAATGGTCTCTCCCCCACATTTTCTTCCATTCGAATCTACTCGAAACCCACTTGGAAAACTCTTCACCGAAAGAGTCTCTGGCTGTGAGGTTAGGATCCCACAGATGTTGACTCTCCTCAAGGCCAGGATAGATTGGTATATAAATAGCTGAAGCCTGAGTGGAGTTGTTTGTCAAGCACTCATAGTGCTTCATCTTGCTGTGAAATATGAGTTCTAATGAGAACTGGTTAGTGGAGAACCATCTCTTGTTGGTTAAAACCCCTTCAGAGTTGTTAATTTCCAGACCAAAACCGAAATTCTTTATGTGTGGACACATATTGGGCATGTTACTTCCAGTAAGAGACTCACAGTTGTTGATCAGATCGTAGTTAAATTTGGTAGGAAGATCATCATGGATATAAATGTAACGACCAGAGCATGAATCTGTGGTAGATTGGTTGATAACAGAAATCGACTGATTCTTTACAATACCAATTGGGTGTGTTTCTTTGTTTTCAAAGAGACTAACACCATTATTTACCCCCAAAAAATTACTTGGGTAATCAAAGGGAAGCAGAAAAAAGCACAAAATAAAAGAGAAGAGAATGCCTAACCAAACTTCTGGAGAGCACTTTCCAGCAACTGGTTTCCCCATTCGGTCCTTTTGAGCAGATCTCCGAGTGTACAATAGAATAGCTCAAACAGATTCACTGAAGTCTGAAAGCAGATCAAGATGATAGAACTTATGAAAGATAGAAAACCCTTGTTTGTGAAAATATATGGTGATTAAAATTGAGAAAGACTTTCCTTCTATGTTTATATGCATTTATCTAAACAAATTAAGTAGAATAGTTGTTACTGATTCACTGCAAAGAGAGGGCTCAATCTTTCCCTAAATGCCTCTGGATTCTTGAACCACTCCCATTTTTTGTTTGAATGATTTTATGCTCTAACCATATATGTTTAAAACCCTAAAACTAGCATACTAAACCCTGCACTGTAATTCCTATAATACTTATTAAACAATAAATTTTAATTTTAATTGGGTGCTTATTAAACAGCTATGTCCAGGCCTCCACGGTGGTAAAAATGAATGAAAATTGGGTGCTATGTCCCCTCCGATCATAGCAACTCATATACATAGTACAGTTCAGCAATATGGGAAAAAAATTTACTAGTTCATGAATCTTGTTTTGGTTCTGCATGGAATCTAGTATGGTAGCTTTCATGTTTTTTCTATTTATTTAAATTTTTTTTTTTTATCAGATAAACAACTCAAATGCTACAACTAGTCTTTCGTGAGTCGAACTCACAACTTCCTACTTACGAAGGGGAGACTATGCCACTAGATCAAATGGTACTAGGCGGTAGCTTTCATTTTCTTTTTGTTCCAGCGAGTGAGACTGAGAGTTTCGGCTATAATGTTTTCATGCAACTATCAATATGAAGGAACCAAAATAATTTTCTAATAATCGAGTTATGAAACCCAAAACTGGCTGAAGAGAAAGTAAGACGCCTCTTACTACTAAAAATATGGCGCGTTGGCTAATTTCCCGTCCTATATATGGTCATGTGGGTTTTGTAGATCGGCTCACCCTAGATTCATTAGTATCGGTCGTGTGGCAGGTCACCGGAGTTTGAGAAATGGCAGTGAAGAAGAAAGATAGAGCAAGAGAGTTTGAGTTTTTTCATTATTTGTTTAGCTGCTGAGAAAGTCTTCCCCAGAGAGAGTGTGTGTGTTTTTGAGAATTTGTTGCAATTAGTATGTAAAATTCTCTATTGCCAAAAAAATAATAATACTAAATAAGTGGGGATGAAAAGTGATCAGCTATATTATTATTTTATTATTTAGTTTATTAATAAACATATTAGCCACCGATCATCAGTGACAAATCCAATTTTTTGCCACCAACATTTGCTATCAGTGGATCACAAAAGTTAGAAAAACCGTTTGCTTATCAGTGGACAGTGGCCATCTATCGGTGCCCTTTGGCCATATTTCTAGTAGTGTGGTTATAACCAATTAAGCTTTAAATTTGAGTTAGTTACTGTGTATTATATGCCTCTCTCTACTTATTTGATGGACTGACACCTGCTTATTTAAAAAAAAAAAAAAAACTTTCAACTTATCAGTTATAATTAATTCAATCACTAATCATTAAATTATATTTTTAATGATAATGATAAAGGTAAAAATAGAGCAAGGGTCCCCTCGGCCCTTGATGCTGAAGTTCTAGCATTCCTTGAAGCTATTCACCTTGCTATGTTGAGAAGTTGGCATAATGTTTGGATTGAGTCTTATTCTGCACTGGTTGTGTGCTATTTTCAAAATCCAAGACTCATAGGAGCTTACAAGTTCAGGTTTCACACATCTATAGGGAGGGTAACGTTCCAGCTAATGTCCTTGCCAATTTTGGTGCTTCCTATGTGAGCAGTCATGCTTGGTGCGTTCTCCCCCAGTTCTTATCTTTTGCCTTTGGACATGACTTATAGGTTCAGGTAGCTCGATACTATTCTTTCAGATTTGGTTTTTGTTAAGGCTAGTTTTTTCTAACAAGTACTTTCGATCTCTTGTTTTAGACTGTGCTCTTGAGTCTGGTTTTGGTTTGGTCCACCAGCTCCTTTGTACTTTTATTTTATATTAATAAAATTTCGGGTTAGGACGTTGAGCTAGTTTGTTCAACTCCTACTTCTTCTTCTTCTTCAAAAAAAAAAAAAAAAAAAAACTGATTTATATATTTTGTTAATGATATCACAAAAGACAATATTGTGACACATGAAATATTATATATATATATATATATATATATATAAATATACAGATTTTATCCAGAGCGGAGTTCTTCTTTGAAATTAATGTGTGAAGTTCGAGTTTTTGGTCACTTTTCGGTTGTATATCTACATCTCGACCGTTCAGTTTTTAGGTACTAGTGTATAGATCATCTCTGCAAATTTTCAGCTAAAATGATGATCATTAAGGCATTAATAACTGCCGTAAAGCTAGTGCGGTTCAGGTTGATGTGAATATGCGACCGAAAAGTGTTCCAAAACTTGAACTTCACACGTTAATTTCAAAGCGGAGCTCCACTCTGGATAGGATATGTGTGTGTGTGTGTGTGTGAGTGTGTGCGCGCGCAGTCCTTCTCAGGAGAGTACTTTATCATAATTTTTCAAAAGACAATATTGTGACACATGAAATATTATATATATATATATATATATATATATTCAATATACCACAATATATTGTATCAATCAACGCTACTATGTTACAAATTAAAGAAAACACGTATAGGATTCAGGAAATTAAAAATGATTTCTCTTGCATATGCAATCATATTAATGCCACTATTACTTGGTTTAGTGAAATTAGTGCTTAATATGTAAGTAGAAGGTCCTAAGTATGACTTGTAGACTAGTTATTATTTATTATCAGTTATAATATTATCCGTTGTTTATTGATATTGCTTGAGGAAAAAAATTAAGCACTTTTTTTAACATAGCTAGGTATCTAACCATGACTATCTTTCGAAATAAGTAATACTTGTGTTCTTGTATAAGTTGATAAGTTGAGTTGAACCCGATATAACGAGAGGTTGGTGAACTCAGTTGTTCTTCTATTGCTATTTTTGTTTTAAGTAAAAGTTACATATTTTAATTGTATTTATAGTTATATATATGTGTGTGTGCGCGCACGCGCGCAGTCCTTCTCAGGTAAGGATTTCCTTACCTTAGCTTATGGAACAGATTTCCATATTTTGGCTACTTTTCGATCATATATTCACATCTTAAACATTCATTTCTTGGGTCCTAATGTATAGATCACTTCTGCAAATTTTCAGCCAAATTGATGATCGTTAAGGTATTGAACTCAATTAAATCAATGAACCAACCGAATCTGTCCAACCTAAACCGTTCGTGTTCATAATTGTAAATTGCAGTTTTGAATGTCTTAACGCTCATCAATTTGGCTGAAAATTTGTAGAGATGATCTATACATTAGGACCTAAAAATTGAATGGTTAAGATGTGAATATGCAATTGAAAAGTAGTCAAAATATGGAAATCCGTTCCATAAGATAAGATAAGGATATCCTTAGTAGAGAAGGGTTGTGTGTGTGTGTTGTTATAGTAATAAACTAACTATTTTACCAAATAAGTAAATCTTCATTGGATTATGATTTTGGGTAATTACAATTCATTTAACCATAGTCTGGGTACCTTATTGAAAATGTTGTTTTCATGGAATATGATTTGGTAAATAATTACAAATTTATAATATACATATATAGAATTTTATATGAAATTTCTTAGGTAAATTTTGTTGGTCCAAAGAATAAAGACAACGCTAGTATAGTATGGCGACTCATAGGTGTTCAAGACAATGCTATGAATAGGGACTTACATGCCACAACATTAGTCTTTCATCACATATCTCCTATAGCTAGTATACAATAATACATTCTGCTCCTCTTTTCTTCTATTCTTTTTTCCTAATTTCTAGGGCATCATATCTCCTAGTTGATCAAATTTCAGATTGGGTTGACCTAGCAGAGAATTTCTAAAGTATTTTATTGCTCGTGTAGCCTGTTTGGAGAATAATATATGTTAGCTTGTCCTTAAATTCTTCATATTTCTTTTTATTTTCCTCCTGGATATGGATATAGCGTCTATAAGTCATGTCCAAAAAGAAAGAAAGAGGTAGCCTATAGAGAAATGGAGGGAGGTTACATCATCATTGAGTTCTTAAGTCACATGAGACACAAATGCAAATACGTATACATTTTGCTTCCTATCATTCATGAGTTACGAGTTGCAAATAAATCAATGATTTACCAAAGTTAATGTAGTCTCTCTTTATATATTAATATTATTTTGGTTTATGATCTGTATATAGTGTCCATAACATGCTTATAATATATGTAATCTGTTTATAGTCTCCAACCCATCGAGGTTTGGTCATGGATTTTTCTTGTGGAATTTTTTCGTATGTCAATCCTTCCTTACCCTTGGAAATGTTTAATTGATCTCTCTCTCTCACACACACACAATTTTGATTCATCATGATGATGATATATGACTAACATGAATATTTTTTTATGTGTTTGGCATTGACACAAATTGTGTTCTATCAGAAGTAAAGAACTATAGCCTGGTCAGTAATACTTTGGACCTGGGATTCTTCCCTTGGACCACTTAGTTGCCCCAAAGAAATTGATGATGATAATATAGACATAGGTAATTGAGGACTCAGCCCTTCATAATTATCCAAGGCATTGCACTCACATAGGGTACTAGAGGTGCCTTAGACCCAAGCTAAGCAAAACAGATTTTGTTGGTGGATGAGAAAGTTATGACCACCAGTATTCTGTTGGCGTGAGTCATACTTACTTTATTTATGTAGATATTCTGTAATATTCCGTGATATGTAATATTATGTAATATCTGTAGTATTATTAGGTTTACTACATACCTTAGGAGTAGTACTTGTCTTATCAGAATTTGTATATAATTCCTTCTTGTAAGGTGAATGAGATATCTAAGTTATTCAGCCAAAATTATCTCTTGTTTTTCGTTATATTTGACTTGGTATCAGAGCAGAGATCCGATCCTGGACTCTGACTCATTGTTCTTTGATCCTTGACTCTTGTTCTTTGTGCTTGGATTTGTTCCTTGTCCTTTGATCCTTTCATCACCGTTGCCTTCTTATATTTCCAAGTACTTTGTTGTTTTTCCTTCAGCTACATATTCACCATGGTGAAAGCTCCTTCTTCTATGCGTCCCTCTCCTCAAGGTTCTTCCCCCTTGTTCTCCTCAAGTCTGACTTGTAACTACTGCAAGAATCCAGGCCATATCAAAGCAAATTGTTACAGGTTGGTTGGTTTTCCAACAGTCTACTTTGATAGGCCCCGACCTCAGGACAACAAACCCAAGGGAAAGGCTGCAGTTGTAACGCCCCAAGCTGCACCTCACCAGCTTAGGCACGTCACAGTGCCGCGAGTCTCTAAAACATAAACCGAACGCTCGATTTACATTCTAGAGAACCGCTAGGCATTTTGTTTGAAAAACTTTTTGTAAAAACACAGCGGAAGCTACAAATATTTTTGAGGTGAAAAACTAGAGTTGCTGAATTTATTTCACTCATCTAGTACTTGGATAAGGATCACACGAGGTATGAATTTCAATGAAAGAGAATTCAACTAAAGTTGACACGATGCTAAATAACCACAAGTTCCGAAACACGGAGTTTGAGAAATAGAATCTAAAACAGCATCCAAATAATGATTTACCGAACTTGTTCCGCACACCCAGCTCCGTCCGCTACTGTCCCGTCACCAGTGCACAGTATGGAACAGTACCTGCATCCATACTGTTGTAGGGGGTGAGCTTTCGTCCTCGCTGCTCAACAAGAACTCTACCTCAAATAGACTCAAAACCAATAAACAAATATTTGGGCTGCCCAGTATGAAAACATATTTAAACCAAATATTTAAAAGAACGACAAACTTTAATTTTTTTCAACTTGAAACACGATGCATGATGCTTAAATAAATACGGCGCCAAATCCAAGTATTACCTGATGGCCGGTCCCATAGACCCACTACACGACCTTGCCTCAAATTAATTTATCACCAGGTAAGCGTAGCGAGAGCGTCCGCTACCTAGCTACGCACACGGATCGGGTCGTCATTGCGATCGCTCACCGTCCGACCGGTGTAACTAACCCTCCGGAGGTTAAGGGGATTGAACCCAAGGAAGTCAGAGCCACCCTTCGCCCTCAAGCCATCACATTTCTCACATGGTTTGGTTAGTATGCATTACATTTGAACATAACCAAACCATACCAACTAACATGCATCATTTAATAACAATATATAAGAAAATCACCAATCGAGAAGAGTCCTGAATCCCTACCTGGATTCCGATGCTTTCTCTCACGTACTCCGAGAGTCGCGAACATTCTGTTCCTCGGGTAACTGGAGTCCTAAGTTCCGACATTTCGATAGTCAATATCTTTTGAACAATTAATTGAAATCTCGACGACTACAAATCGTACAATCAAGTTTTCCTGGTTTGACCAGGAGTTGACCAACTTTGACCATTGTTTGACCAATCGATACTGGTTCGATAATTAACCCAAATTACCGAACATTTACTTGAAATTTACGATATCGACCAAATATATATTAAGAGCACCCGATTTACTAAGGCCACCCAATATAT
This sequence comes from Rosa multiflora, assembly GCA_002564525.1. NCBI lineage: Eukaryota > Viridiplantae > Streptophyta > Magnoliopsida > Rosales > Rosaceae > Rosa > Rosa multiflora. The sequence continues at coordinate 15,384 of BDJD01006000.1, forward strand.
ATATAATTTCTTTTATTCATTTACTATCACACTGCGAAATACACAAGCAAACCAATAACGACTTCTCCAACAAACGATTCCACATTTACTTAACAGTTTTATCGCATAGTAATTCGACATAATTTTACTATGGACACCCAATTCTTTCCATTTTCATGCAAGATGTGCCCAAAACTACTATGAACACCCAAGCTTGGCCATTTTCAATTATTCCACAAACATTCCAAATAACCTGCCTTAACAACACTAACGAGACATCAAGCATGATAATCACAATCCACTCTACATAGTCAGTTCCACGACCAATTTTCAGCATAACAACATCAATTTCCTACCTAATTCAAACCTAAACTCCAAGCTACCGAAACTATAACAATATGACAAAACTCCACAGCCAAGGAAACTGATTTCCACCAATTCATACCAACTCAAGCTACTAACTTCGGATTTGCATGACAATAACCAAACTGCAATTCAACATTTTGAATTATACCTTCAAATTCCAACTGCAACCAAATCAAACTCCTTGCAGAAACTAGGCAGATGATGAATTGAGGATGTCAACGTGATCTGCCCAGCCAATTGCCCAATTCCTTGTCTACAGTTGCAGTCGAGGCCGAGACCAAGCCAAGGAGAGCCGGAAAGGTCGCCGGCGTCGGAGTCGTAGCTACCCAGAAACGTAAATCATCAAAACTTAATCTAATTCAAAAACTAAGTGTAGAAACGTGTAGAGCATGACGAGATGATGAAGTTCCATACCAAATGCATCCCAAACGATGACCGGAGTCGCCGCCGTAATTCGTTGAAACTCGCCGGTTTGGATCGTCGATTCTCCATTCACAGTCGCTGCATGTACAATCTGAGACCACAGGGACATAGGCGCCACCGAGACGATGCTGTTGCCGGTGGTCCGCCGCGGAGATGTGGCCGGAGAAACGATTTCCGATCAGACCCAGTCGAGGGTCGCGTCCGTCTCGGTCAGAGAACTCTGGTTCTCTCCCTCTCTCGATCCTTCTGCTGTAGTAGATTCGTATATATAGATTGATCCAACTAGCGGTGGACGTCCATGATCAAGCGGTGGAGAGAATAAATGGCTCAGATAGCACCGCAAACTTTTTATTTCTTTATTTAATTTCTAAAATTCCACAACTTCGGAAAATAGTTAAAAATAGCTCGGGTATCCGGAAAATTCCCAGAAAATTTCCACGAACTCGTCGTGACGTGTACTTTACTATCCAACTCCTAAATTGAGGATTTCACTTTACGAAAAATTTCTGAAATTTTCCTCGAGCATCTTCACATTTATCGAAATCGTTGAGTAAGTTCACGTACGATCTCTATTAAGCTCGATACATTTTTTTCCGGGGCTCACAGCAGTGACAAAACCAGATCACACCAACTTTGCTGGTAAGGATACCGCATCCTTAAGTTGCTGTGGTAATGGTAAGATTGGAGTTGCTTTAAAAATTTCTGACTTTACTGGTGGCAATAATTGGATAATTGATTCTGGAGCATATGACCATATGACCTATGATCGTAGTTTCTTTCTTTTTCTCAATCCACCCTCTGTTTCCTCTGTTGTCAATGCCAATGGTGATTCTTTTCCTGTTTTAGGCATAGGGTTTGTTCGTTCACCCCTTCTTTGACACTACATGATGTTCTTTTTGTCCCTGATCTCTCTCATCATCTTATATCTGTGCCTCAGCTTAATACTCAATCTCGGTGTTCTGTAACATTTTTTCCGTTGTATGTGATTTTTCAGGACCTCCCCACCAGGGAAATAATCGGCAGGGGTTATCTGAGGGGTCGACTATTTCATCTGGATTGCATGTTCGCAGGAATGAAACCGGAGGAGGCAGTCCAAGCAGCTTTGATTTCGACTGGGGTTACTAATCAAGTTGAAGAATTATGGCTATGGCATCGGAGATTGGGACATCCTTCCTTTAGTGTCATGAAGAAATCTATGCCATCCTTGTTTCTGGGCGTTGATGAGTCTAAGTTTCATTGTGAGTCATGTGTCTTAGCTAAAAGTCATCGTACTAGTTATCCTTTGAGTACTACTAGGAGTTCTTCTCCTTTTGAGCTTATTCATTCTGATGT
>BDJD01006000.1:26927-41769 GCA_002564525.1 Rosa multiflora
TTTGTTTGTTACATTTATTTTCTTGTTAGAACTATGTTCAGTTTTGGACAAGTCAAAGTACCAATCATGCAAAGAAATAAATATTTAATTTGTGTTTGTTCATAAAAGCATAGTATTCTTCTTGAATTTGGTCTCTTTCTTCTTTGTTAAAGATTGCAAAGAAGGCTTATGTTTGGAACTATTTTGCTCAGAATAAAAGTCTTTCCTTAGGTACTCTTTGTCAATTTCAAAGGGTTTTAATATTGTAAAAATTTAAGGATCTCTAATTTCTTCTGCAGCCATTGAGGATTGAGTTGGCGAAGCTTGTCTAGTTTCTTGTTCTTCTACTGTGTACAAGGGTCTTGGTATTGTAGAGGATTCATCTAAATTTCTTAAATTAAGGTTTCTAAGATTTCTTTCATTTTCATGTGAGATTGGGGTTGATCGGGTAGATCTATTTGAGCTTGAAAATTGTCTGCAGAGCAGATTGTTTCCTGAACTACTTGATGCAAAGCGTATATTTACACTTCCATCAGCATTTTGGGAAATAGAATCTACTTGATGGCTTTCTATGGGTTTTGGAGGAACTGCTTCATCAAGTTTCCACTCAGAGGGTAGCTCGATGTCAGTCCACTTTATCATTTTGGGTATGACAATATTTTACTTTCTCATATCTGTTTCTAATAAAAGAGTTTGACCTTTGGGATCTGTAGATTTTGCCTTTGCACTTAACAGAGTATTCATTACTCTGTAATGAATTCGGTAAATGACAGCCAAGGGTTGTTCACCTGGAGACATGTCATAACCATGTGTTTTGACATTTAAGGTTAAAGCTTTTAAAAGTCCTGGATCACTAAGTGACACAGGAAAGTTTGGAAAACATTCAAAGTGAATAGGTCCATTGCATAGACTTGATTCTACTAGTCCTAAAATTGAGTCTTCAAAGTTTCTGTGTCTGCAATCACGTAGAGCAACAAAAACAGAGGCTTTGAGACCATTTCTGGTCAAGGGTTGAATTCCTACTTGTACTGCACCCATATGCAAATACTTGTAGTCTTTCTTTTTGTGTTCTGCTAAAGCTTTTTGAGTAAACATTTGAATAATTTGATGGTCAGAACCTACTTCAATAGTTTGTTCTTGTGTCTTAATTGAATATAAAGTTTTGAAGTCAAAGGTTCCTATTTTGTATATTTCATTGTAGCTTTTCTTGGGTAATTTCCAGTTTCCTACAATTTTAGTTAAGCTATGAGAAGACCACTCCTCACAGTTCAGCATAGTATCTGAAATACTACTCGATTCAGAAGTCATCAGGATTGAAGAGATTTTAGAGGGAGATTGACTTAATTCTTAGGTTGAGGTCTCTGATGGGGCACCCAAGCTTACCAACGGTTTCACTGCGCCTCTCTGCGACTTACTACCGGGAACACAAGTTGCTACTTCCTCAAAGGACAACCTCCTAAGGTTTGGGTCTCACTCTCACTAACTTCCCTCTCGGCATTTTGGCTCTGATACCAGAGACGTATCCCAGGGTACAGGTGCTAAGCTGGATTTGGGGCTTAAGCTAAGCTAAACTGGAATTGAGGGGCTTAACTAGATTTGGAAATAATAATAATAATAAACTGGATACCCTACCCGGCCCTATCCTAAATTTTAGGGCTTAGGGTCGGGCCGGGCCTGGCCTAGTCAAAATCAACAAAATTTTAGGCCGGGTAGGGTCGGGCAGGAGCTTAAATATGCTAACATTTACCCGCCCTAAAAGCCTGATCTATTAGGGCCGAAAGGGCCGGGCCGGGCCTAGTCAAAGTCAACAAAATTTTAGGCCAGGTAGGGTCGGGCAGGGGCTTAAATATGCTAACCTTTACCCGCCCTAAAAGCCTGATCTATTAGGGCCGACCTTTCGAATAGGGCCAAATAGGACCGAAAAGGGCCTTATTTTGTTTAACAAAAAAAAAACTTACATTATTTTTTTTTTCCTCAAAATGTGGCTCAATGGTTATATAGGTAATATAAGACATTATTTTTAGTTGATCATATTTAATATGTGTGTGTGTGGAAATTAATTTATAACATTTATTAATATTAGTTAAGGTGGTTATATTCAATTAACTATCTCTCTAAAGCTCCTAATATTAATTGTTATGTAACAAAGAAAATAAAAACTAAAGAAAACAAAGCTTAACAAATCAATTACAAAGAAAGAGATAAATTGCATATTATAGAAAAAAGAGAAACATAATTAAAAAATAGAAAAAATAGAAAATTATTATGGCTTATTCGGGCGGGCCTAAAGGGCCAAAGGGCCGGGCCGGGTTTCATTCTCATGGCCCATACCCTACCCTATTTTAAAAAGGGTCGGGTCGGCCCGCCCTAATGCAAGGGCCGGGTAGGGCTTCGGCTCTACGGGCGGGTTTAGGGCCTAAGGGCCAAATAATGACCCCTAACAAGGACTATCCAGTTTAATTTAAAAGGCGAGGGAATAAACTGTTTTTCAGGGAAAATTTTGAGGAGTAATAAGTATTTATTCCTTTATTTATTTATTATTCTTATTATTTTTTACAATAATGGTAAATATATAAGACTATGGAAGTTGACATTGGACTCTAATGATCTGTCAAACAAGGGGAATGCTAGATACACACTCACCATGCTTCTAGGAATAACACCCCACTGCCACATTATGTGGCAGTAGAAATAAAGTAGTTTATTAATGCATTTTTTTCTGGTCAGTTTTGCCCTTCTGCTATTCTCTATTTTCTATTTTTCGTGGTTACTTACGTTTATTCTCTTTCTTCTTCCTCTCTTCTCTTCTGGAAAAACAACACAATCATGCTATGGGTTCATTGAATTCATCAAGGAAAGAGAAACAACAGATGAAAGAGAAAGCTCAAAAAGAAGAGAGAACAGATCTGGGATCTGATTTCTCTGTCGGTCAACCAGAGCTCCACTGGCAACACCTACACCACTTGACCACCACTATGTTCAAAGGCCTTTGACGAGTCCAGCCTAGTCTCCATGACGTCTGACGACCAGTATCGAATTAGGATATGGATCATGGATACATCACAAAATAGGACATGAATCATTGTTTTATTTGTGGGATCTGCTAAAGTTATGACATGAAGAAGAAATTGTCTCCAAAATAAGTTTTACAAGTCTCTAGTGTTTTAATGGGTTTGATGAGAGGAAAGAAGAAGAAACATATTGTTTTCACAGAAAGAGGGGAGAGGAAGAAGAAAGAGAATGGAGCTGAAGGTCAAAAATGATAGAAAGAAAAATTTATTAATTAAAGATTTCTTTTCTGCTACCATATAACACAGTGGCAGTGGGGTGTTAGACCCACACGTAGAGTGAGTGTGTATCTAGCATTCCCCATCAGACAATTATAACTTTCCAAATAATTTTTTTTTCTATTTTAAAAGATGATCAAAGGGTTTCACTCCTGCCCTCATGGTGACTCGAATCCATGACTTCGTACATATGTAGTGGGTGCTCTAACCACTGAGCTAACACCACTTCATTTCCTAATATGAAATTAACTACATTTCTAATATTGCTATTTCATAATTTTAAAATATCAAGTCTCTAACTCGCAGTACAATCATGTAGATTGTTTGTTTTAGCTATTATGACATTGTTTTTCCCACACACAGAGAACCAATTTATTTTCATACAATAGGTCCCTGCCGTCAAAAATACCTTCAAATTGTTGATGTGGCATCCCTTCCACAGTAAAATGTATATTTTACCCTCACTGAGATTCTCTCTCTCTCTCTCTCTGTCTCTCTCTCTCTTCTTTTTACCTCTTCTCCGTCTTCTCCAACCTCCTCTCTCTACCCTTGCACCTCCTCAACTGCACTTCTGGAGCTTGTTATGATGTTCATGCAATACTCATCTACCTAGAAGGCAAAACCAACGGGAAGAAAACAAGCAAATTAACACATCAGAGAAAATTAACACATTCATATTGACGTAGCATCAATCCCACAAGAACTTATCCATATTCAATTAAACTGGCTTGTCAAAAATCACAACTCATCAACGCCTCCAACAGCCTCCTCCTCTGCTGATGCAATCGGTGGTGGTTCAACTTCAAAATTAAACCCTAACGCTGCCGTTACCACACCACTTCCCGACCCCTCAGAGCCCTAACCGATGAGCAGAAAATCGACCTGATCAATATCTGTTAATGTTAGTGATTGAGGGGCCTAATTAACGTAAAAGATAGAGAGAGGGAGAGAGAGACCATGACACAAGAAGTATAGTGGTTCGTCCACTTGAAAGCTTAACTAGTGTGCTTAGGCCTTGCGGCCCAAGAGGATTACAAGAAATGTAATAGGATGATGAGTAAGTGGGAAAGAGTCTCCTTTATAGGGGAGGGAGACTCCTTCCTTTACATGTTTTCCAATATGGGATGCTAAAACCACTATTCTAGTATAGAAAGACCTATTATGGAGGCAACTTGGCAAGACTGGGAAGGTGGCTTCCCAGGGAGGTATTGGCCGCTTCCGACTACCGTGGGGTAGTTTGGACATCAGACTACAAGATGCAAGTCACGGTTGGGCCCCACCATGGCTTGTGGCCCCTCCAAGAGGGTGTTACTTATGCTTGGTGACATAGAAAATAGCCTTACTAGTAGAGGTATCTACAAGTCCCCGAAGTCCCCAAGTAAGATGAGCTTCTTGGTTAGGGAGTTATAATCATGAAGTCATCAAGCATAAGCAACCGGGCGGCACGAAGCCCCTACAAGTCCCCGAACTCCGTAAGAAAAAAGGGTCTCGTAAACCTGCACAACAAAGACAAAAGCACGGATATGTAGAATGCTTGTTGTATTGAGCAACGTATGTGCATTGCACTGATATGCATTGGCATATATGAATGTATGAGGTACATGATATATGTTGATGTATATATGTGAATGGCGCCGAGTACGATGGATTATGACGTACAAACCCGAGAACGCGTATGGTTGCGTGGACATATCACGAATTAGCATATGAATGAGCATTGTGCTCACAAGAAAACGAATGAGGTCGAGTTGACGAGGTTACGCTCGGTGTAAGTTGCATGAGTGCGGTGAAGGAAAACGTTTGTAATTCGTGAACGATGAATACGTGAACGCTTATGTTTGTTTGGTTGTCGCTCGTATTAATGGAACGCGAAAGGAATCGATTTGCTGCAAACTACAAATGGTAGAAGAATTCAATGTTCCATTAACGTGTACTATTTCAAGGGGATATGAGTGTAAAGCTTGAGAATGCCGCGAAGGCGTGAGCGGGAAGCTCGGGGGTGCCGGGAAGGAGTAAGGGAGAAGCTCGGGGGTGCCGGGAAGGGGTGAGGAGGAAGCTCGGGGGTGCCGTGAAGGTGTGAGTGGGAAGCTCGGGGGTGCCGTAAAGGCGTGAGAGTGAAAGCTCGGGGGTTCCAGGAAGGCATGAGCGGGAAGCTCGGAGGTACTGTAAAGGCGTGAGCATGAAAGCTCGGGGGTGCCGGGAAGGCATGAGGGGGAAGCTCGGGCGTGCCGGGAAGGCATGAGTGGAAAGCTTGGGGGTGTCGGGAAGGCGTGAGCATAAAGCACGGGGGAGCTGGGAAGGCTTAAGCGAAAGCTCATAAGCAGGAAGCTCGGGGGTGCTGTGAAGGTGTGAGCAGAAGCTCGGGGTTGCCACGAAGGTGTGAGTGGAAGCTCGTGGTTGCCGCGAAGGCATGAGCGGGATGCTCGATGGGTGCCGGGAAGGCGTGAGAGGAAGCTCGTGGTTGCCTGAGCTCGGTGGTGCCACGCAGACTTGAGATGGAAGCTCGAGGTTGCCGCGAAGGCATGAGCGGAAGCTCGTGGTTGCCGGGAAGGCACGAGCGGGTTGCTCGATGGGTGCAGGGAAGGCGTGAGTGGAAACTAGTGAGCGAGAAGCTTGGGGGTTGCCGCTGAGGCATGAGCAGGAAGCTCGGGGTTGCTGCGAAGGTGTGAGTAGAAGCTCATGGTTGCCGGGAAGGCATGAGTGGGATACTTGATGGGTGCTGGGAAGGCGTGAGTGGAAGCTCGTGGTTGACGGGAAGGCGTGAGCGTTGGAGCTTGTGAGCGAAAGCTCAGGGTATTGCCATGAGGCATTAACGGGTAGCTCGAAGGTGATGCCCTGAGGCATGAGCGTAACCATTGCAAATTATGCTGGACTGTATGTACAAGTCCCCGAAGTCCCTTATTAAGGAGGGTTTTCAGCGGGGTTGATACCAAAGCATGGCTTTGTGCCGTATTGCGAGCATAATTAGTGCAAGTACGTCGTCCATCTAGAATTGGTCACAGCGAATGCTTATGCCCTTTCGGGTGGGCCCCTGCTAGGCCCTCCAAGGAGTCCCCCACTCCTGGCTATAGACCTCCGTATGGTCGAAAAATTGTTTGATGAGGGGAGCTGCGTTTAAGCAGTGGGTGTTAGGTAGCGAACCTAATCTTTGATACCCGACTGTCAGGGGTTAACTGCAGGAGCAATGGCTGCCGTGGGCTGCGTTAACCAATCCCTTTACTCTTTCCCGAAGGAGAAAGGCTTGACTGCAATGTCGTGTATCGGTCATTGTCATTATGAGGCGTTGTCTTATCGCTTGGCAGTTGGTTGTAGACCATAGACTTGTAAAGTTTGTATTTGTATGAAAAATGACAAACAAATAGAGCAAGTAATGATATTTTGTTTGGGGAAAATTTCACAAACAGTACACCAAGTAAAGGCCACTAATAATTCTTATACATAAAGTTTCAAACCAATCATTTCGGTACACGAAATCTGAAACTTGACCCACTATCAATACACGACGTCAATGACGCTGTTAATTTGACACCAAAATATCTATTATGCCCTCAATTCTTTTTTTTTTAATAATTTTTTTTTCTGTTTTTTTTTTTCCTTCATTTTTATCTCTTTCTTCTTCCTTCTTCAAGCTCCACGAAACCCACCTGTGAGAAGAAGCCCGAGCTCACCCACTTCGAAATCCACCTCTGTTATTTAGTTTTCCTTTCTTTCTTTCTGATTTTTCTTCATCTATTAGATTCCTCCTTCCTCAGATCCCTCTCTCTCTCTCTTCTTCGGTGACAATTGCGGTGGTTCGGTGACAATTGCAGCAAATCACGGCGTACCTGTCCAAAATCTAGAGGGGCTGCCATATCCAACCGTTTGGGTGCACGATTGTGGTGGAAGAGTCCACCTTTGGGGTCATTGCCTACAGTGAGAAGGCAGGGACCTGCTCTACCTGATGCCCCAGTCGGTTCTGGTGCTCGAGAGGCGGGAGATCCTCACAATCGGGACCGATATCAAGACGCTCTTCAAGCCTTCCAGCTTAACTTTGCTAGAGAAGGCTTTCCGTGCTCAGGAGATTACTCTTCTCAACCCAATTTGGATACATTCAAGGGTTTCTGGCAAGCCGTTTTACGCGATTTTGCATAGGATTGATGTTAGGGTTGTCATTGATTTGGAGCCTACTAGAATAGAGGACCCGACTATGTCTATAGCTGGGGCGGTGCAGTCTCAGAAGCTGGCCTTGAGGGTGATTTCGCAGCTGCAGTCATTGCCCGGTGGGGATATTAAGCATTTGTGTGACATGGTGGTGGAGGGTGTGAGGGAGCTTACTGGGTATGATAGAGTTATGGAGTACAAGTTTCATGAGGATGAGCACGGGGAGGTTTTGGCTGAAGTGGGTGACATCAATAAAGCTACAGAACAGGATGGTAAACAAGGAAATAGGAAAAGATAGCACCCACCATAAAAAGCCCCAAAGTTCCAGCTGAAGGAGGTGGCATTCCTGATATAGTATATCCCAACACATTTGCAGTCATGGCATCCGTAACATTCACTTTGTAATTCCTCAAATCCTCCATTGTCAAAATCCCACAAGCCTCTCTCACATCTTTTACAATTGTTTCACCAAGACTGCCATTGCAAAGGAATCGAATAGATGAAGAACAGAGGTGGGTTTCGTGGAGCCGGAAGAACGAAGAAGAGAGAGATAAAAAAGAACAGAAAAAAAAAAAAGAACTGAGGGCATAATAGACATTTTGGTGTTAAATTAACGATGTCATTGACGTCGTGTACTGATAGTGGGTCGAATTTTAGATTTCGTGTACCGAAATGCTTGGTTTGGAACTTTATGTATAAGAATTATTAGTGGTCTTTACTTGGTGTACTGTTTGCGAAATTTTCCCTTTTGTTTGAGTGGTATAGTTTGTTTGAGTGTCCCATGTTTATTTAATTTTGCAATTAAATTGAAGCATGGCATACGTGTATAGCATATACTAGTACAAAGGTTGCTAATAATGTTTTTGCATTGTTGCAAACATGCTAAGGATCATTGAGATCAATATTTAAAGTATGGAATTGCATGTAAGGCATAGTAAGTGGTTTTGCTAAATCTACGAAATGTTGTAGGCATGCTTAAAAGTAGTAAAAGCATGTAAAGGCATGGCAATAGTTTAATTGCAAGTGCGTGAAAGATAAGATATAGTTACTTATTTTATGCCGATTTAGAGTGAGTTAGAGTTGACATTGATATAGAGACCCAAATCATGTTGGAGTTGTCCAAGCATGACGCTCTATTGCCTTGGCGGATTATTGTGGCTCGGGGTTGATGATTTCACCACCTAGGGAGATGATCGGTGATTATGCCCCTTTAACATAAGGTAAAGTTAGTAATTGATATATATATATATATATATATATATGTAAAGTGTGGTCACACCATGCTCCAATTGAATATGCATGAATTTGCGACAGGCTATGATGTATTTAGCCTGATTTGCCCAAGGCCGTTTAAACTTTTAAAGGTGCAAACATGTATATGTTTTAGAACGTCACAATTCAGAATGCATGGCCGTATGGTATGCTATCCCAGCATGAATGGATGATGAAAGCATATATACCATGAAGTTATAAGCATGCTTTTGAGATAAGGGACGTTGTCTAGACATATGTACGGATGCCTAGTAATATAGTTGCAATTAAATAGAAAGACATGTGTAGCAAAGTAGCAATATTTGGGACATAGCATTGTTTAGCAATTGTTTGCATAGTACTTTAGGTGGTGCCCCTCAAGATTAAGCTTGAGGGTGCTGCACATGCATTGTGGATAACTATGTGGGTTTGTGTGTCAATGAGCTAACTAAGTGCCGACATACAATTATATGGGCCAAGCTGATTATAATATATGAGTGGCTAGCCATGCTTGTTCTATGTGTGTGCATAGAAGACAAGGATAATTTATATGTGAAGGCACGTGTACACCAAAGAAAGAGCTAATCATGCTTCTGTTGAATTGTGTGAAGGCATAGGCACGTGTGTACCAAATAAAGAGATGGGAAGCTTATCTTGATAGCTGTCTTTGCTGCAAAAGTGCAAGTGAACTCAGTGCAGGGACCAGATGTTTGAATCGAAGAGATTCAAATTGGTTGTTCAGAGAAGAACATGGGAATGAGCATCAAGGGTGATTATCGATAATTGATATCTGTTACTGACGGTTTCCAGAGAGCCAGCATTTGGATGCCCAGATCGAGTTTCTGGGTATGGGGAGGAGGTTGTCCAGCGGAGAAGGCTTTGTCCAGCATGGTGGCCGGCGGAGTGAACTTTGGTCGAAGGAAGATGTGGCCGGCGAAGCGGAGCCTTGGCTAGCGGTTTCTCCTAGAAGCGGAGGACTTGGTGCTCAGCGGTGACTCGTGGAGTCAGCGTAGACCTAGTGCGGGTGCTAGCGGTGATCGCTGCTGGAGCTTGCAGTGATGGTTGCTGGAGCTAGCGCTGTATTTCCGCTATAGCAAGAGCTGCGTCCTAGGGACTTGATGGAGTTGCCGAAGGTGCAGCAAGGCTTGGCTGAAGGCTGGAGTGCGGAAGACTCGCCGGCGGAAGATTTGCTGGCAGAAGAGTAGCTGGCAGAAAACTCGCTAGTGGACGGACTTCTTGGAGGAAGATTGCTAGCTGTAGTGGAGGCGTGGTCAGCGGTGGTGCTCGGCGGAGCAAAGCTTTGGTGAAGCTCGGTGGAGCAAAGCTTTGGCTAGCGGTGGTGCTCGGCGAAGCGGGGCTCGTTAATGGAGCTTTGATCAGTGGTGGTGCTCAGCGGAGTGGAGCTTTGGCTAGCGGTAGTCGAGCTTGGCCAGCGGGTTGGCAAAGCCTTTTTATGTTGAGGTGATGGGCAACACTGCAAATGGTGGTGCATCAAGGACCGGCAGTGATGAGCTGCTGCATAGCGGCTGGCAGCTAGAGGAGCTTTGGCCGGTGGAGGTGTGCCGCTGATGATCATTGAAAAATGGCCATGGGTGCCCAGAAAAGTCTTCTAGTTGTGAAGAGTGAATTAGCACGATTGTTTTTTTTTTGGTAGTGCAGTGTTGACTTTACTGACCAAGGTTGACCAATACTTATCAGCGTTGACTTTTTTAGATGGGCGTTGACTGGAGTTGACCAGCCCGACGGGCGTTGACCAAGCATTGACCAGCCCCCATGGGCGTTGACCAAGCCTGATTTGATGTTGACCGAGCGTTGACTCGACTCTGACGGGTCAAAGTTCGTGGTAGGTGACGAAGCCTTTGTGTTGGCTTCCTACAGACGGCGCCAATGTTAATGTTAGTGACCGAGGGGTCTAATTAACGTAAAAGATAGAGAGAGGGAGAGAGAGACAATGACACAAGAAGTATAGTGGTTCGTCTCCCGCCTTAGCAGGAGACTAAGTCAACTTGAAAGCTTAACTAGTGTGCTTAGGCCTTGCAGCCCAAGAGGATTACAAGAGATGTAATGGGATGATGAGTAAGTGGGAAGGAGTCTCCTTTATAGGGGAGGGAGGCTCCTTCCTTTACATGTTTCCTAATGTAGGATGCTAAAACCACTATTCTAGTGTAGAAAGACCTATTATGGAGGCAATTTGGCAAGGTAGGGAAGGTGGCTTCTCGGCCCTTTTCCCGGCGAGGTATTGGTTGCTTCCTACTATCGTGACGTAGCTTGGACATCAGGCTACAAGAAGCAAGTTGCGGTTGGGCCCCACCATGGCTTGTGGGCCCCCCAAGAGGGTGTTACTTATGCTTGGTGACATAGAAAATAGCCTTGCTAGTAGAGTTATCTACAATATCCCAGGGTAAACTCAAACCCGATCGTTGATGGCCGAGGCACAATCGGAGTCGCCGATGCCTCCGGCGGACCCTCATTCACGCTTCTCTGATTATTCTGGTTCAAACTCGACCCATAGAGCTCAAAATCTCGCAATCGGAGTTGCAGGGGTGGGTTGGGTCACCATCGTCCACCAGTCGACGACCTCCTTGGACGCTGACCCACTCGTCAAGGGCCGCTGCTCTTTTCCTCTTTTGGCCCCTAACGCTCGCCATCCTCCTTTTCGAGTGCGCCCCTTCTCTGCTGCTCCTCTCCATCGATCTCATCTTCGGCCTCACCACCACATTCTTCTATATCCACTCCTTCATCTCTCGGGAAGCTGCCTCCATCCAGACCTCCGATCTACATGCCAAGTGCAAAGAATGGATTTGTTCTCGGTTACCGTTTGATCTGAGCTCATGGCCGACCTCGACCCGACAGCTTTCGGTTCTCGCAGCTCAAGCTGTCGAAACCCTTCTCGATTCGAACCCTGAAAACCGTGGATATGTGGGCAGATCCGAGGAGGTGAAAATTGTGGAGGAGGGGTTGTTCGGGGAGATTCTAGGTGGTCTGCCGAAGAAGCGGGTTGGGTCGGTTTGCGAAGGGTGCGAAGAAGTGAAGAGGGGAAGATGAGGATGAAGATGAGAGAGAGTAAGAAGTAGAATTAAAAATAAAAGAGGAAAAAAAAAACAGAGAAAAAAAAAATAAATAATAAAAAAAGAAAAGGTGAGGGTATAATAGTCATTTTAGGCTTTAAAAAATGCCATGTCAGTCAAATAACAGAGTTTTTGACGAAAAAATTGACGACAGAGACCTATTGTGTGAAATTAGAGAGTTTAGGGATCATTTGGTGAAATTGAAACGTCAGGGACTGAAATGTCGAGACCCTATAAGTATAGGGAGTAAACAGTATTTTGTCCAACTTTTTATTTCTGAAGTCCAGTAGAATTATCAATACAAAATAAAGACCAAAATGACAATTACTAATCCTTTTGATTTGTACTAGGAAATTGTGATATGTCCTTGTATAATAATTCTCCTTTTCTACAGCCAAGACTTAGATGACTAGAGATAATCAACTCAATCAAACCTTAACCGTAGCGCAACAAGTAATTTAACAATTGAAATTCCTCCAACCGACTGACATCCTAAGGTGCGACAACAAGCAAACAGGCATATACTCTGATGGTGTGAAAGACTGCTCCAATAGAAGAAATATGTTGTTGAGCTCTAAGACAAGATATTCTACGTTTTGGTGACTTGTTTAGGAACTTGGTTACATATTCCCTGTAGGAGTTATGATAAAGAATTCTTAACCCCAACTTGTTCACTATACTGGACACTCCAGGAAGATTGCCACTCTAAAAAAAGAAGTAGAAGCAGTTCTAATGTACAAATCTTCGAGAACATAGAAAGTCTTGCAAGAAGGTTAGCCATATGACCATCAGCATAGCCAGGATTTCCCCAGACAAATAGTGAGAGAAGTCGATCAATTTCTACTTTGTGTATGGATTTTTGATTCTAATCAATTTCTACTTTGTGTATGGATTTTTGATTCTCCAGTATATAACCGGAATATGAAAAGTGTAGCCTCTTAAAATAAAGTTTTTCAAGCTTCAGGCATCTATTAGTACGTTTGGCATGGTTGTAGTACTTCAGGTAGAAATCTATACCTAACCTCTTCAATTTAGGTGAAGAGATGTTGAAATCCTCAACATTGTATGGAAGTTTAACAGATCCACTGATTTCAAATCTTCAATTACGAGACAGTTACTAATAAGGTTCTCAATCTCACCATCGAGAATGAATATTAAAAACTGAAAGATAGAGAGACTTGAGACTTGGGAAACAATTTGTGGTCAACATCACCAAATCTTCCAAAGAGTTCAAATAATTACCGAATTTCGCTTCCCAATATTTGGCAAAGATGAGATAACTTTACCCCAATGGTAGTGCATATCCAGAGAACAATACTAGAGAAATCTTCCAAATGAAAGGAACACATAGAGAGAAAATGTCCATTTACACTAATTCTAGGGAAGTTTTTTTCCCTTCACCACTCACTTATTTTTTTTTCCCACTTACCCACAATAACTCTTATCTTTTTTTTTTTTTTTTTGGAGAATCATGTCAACTCTTTTATTGAATCAGAAGAATCATACATAACGACCTACCCAAGTAGGGCTGACAAAAAAGTCATTATCTAAACAATTCAACATTTTTATGGAACAATGAAGCACATCCAAAAACTGTTTGACATCACCCATCAGTAATCATCAAAAGGCACAGATGAAGTGAACATATTTGGTGACATATCTCAAAACTGAGAACCCGTTTACTCCTTTCCCATAGGGAAAGAAATCAGCGAGATGTCAGTCACCCAAAACCAACTAAAAGGAATTACAAGAAAAAAACAAAATGCAGCCCAGCCGAAGGTCCAAAACCCTAGGGTTTGAAACCCAAGCCCAGTTACAATTGTTGAGGGCACCCAAGCAGCTAGGCTTCTCATCCCTCCTGCCGCCAAACTCCCGTTCATTAGCAGTTGGACCGCCGCTTGCAACAACACCGCCACCAATGTCGCAGCCCTCACCCAATGGCGGATCTAGGATTTGAAAATAGGGAGGGCTACATATTTATGAGTCCCTTTGGGCGAAGCCCAAATTTTTTTTTTTAGTACAATAATGCACAAGTGTGCGAATGTAAGAGTGGGGAGATGAGAACTTGAGAGTTCAAGTGTTCAAAGATTGAATTTAGTCCGTAATTTAGGCCTTTTTGCGAAGAAGAATAATGAGAATTTGTGATGGACGGAGAGAATGGAAGAGCCAGAGAGGAGTTTAACTTCAATAATTTGAGAGTTCGGGTGGCTTCGTTAAACAAACATACATATAAACAAAAAGAGTTTTTCCCCTCAGACGGGTCAAAACTTTCATGAACCGGACAGAATGATACCCAACCTTTCAAAGTGACCAAAATGGTACCTGAACTTTCAAAATGTGACCAAATGGATACCTCCGTTAAATTTTCGTCACTTTACCGTTATTTTCATACACGTGCCGCGCACATGACTTAAAATTGAGGGCTATTTTGTCTTTTTATCTATCAGAAACCTAAATGGTTGTTATTGGGCCGGGTTTTTTTTTTCTTTCTCTTCTTCCTCCTTCGCGTGTTCTTCTTTTTCTCTCTGTTTCTGTTCCTTCGTGTACCAGTGGAGGTCGCGCAGGCAATAAGGCCCAGGAGGCGCTGCTGCTGCAGGCGGGATGTACTGCAGGCGGATCTGCGCGGCTGTGCGACTGGGTTGCTAGGCGTGAGGCGTGTTGGAGACGCCGGGAACTGATCGACGCCGAGAGACGAGGCCGGTCTGGTCGATCTTGGATGCTGTGAAGGTGGAGAGCGCCGGCGGCTATGATGAGGAAGAAGATTGTCGAACTGGAGAGGGAGAAGAACTGGAGACGCCGGTCTGTCGGACTAGGCGGAGGACGATGCCGTGGGGTTCTGTCTGGGGAAGGACCCAGATGGGTACTGCAACGAAGAAGGATCTGGGCAGTGTGATTCACAAACCGGCGAAGAGGGATTTGGGCAGGATCTGGGTTTGGGTTCTGAGGCCGGGTTGATCGATGATGAAGATGGTCACCGGGTCCTCAAGCAAGAACAGATGGTCTGCCGGTGTTCGCTAGAGGAAGATGGGTGCAGAGAGCAAATTGCTCTTGGCCTAGGGTGGAGGCTGCTGCACGGAAAAGAAGAAAATTTCTTCTTAGGGTTTTGGTTTTTTTTTT
>BDJD01006000.1:50420-67988 GCA_002564525.1 Rosa multiflora
CCTAGCTAGAACATTTTACAAGTACAGACTCAATCTCTGTTGTCCTAGCTTGAATTATAAGGATTGTAGTACTGTTTCTATGGTCATATATTGAGTATTATTTTTGGAAAGATGTTTATATGGATATTCTTCTTCTTGTCCAAATTTCATTCATACAATATACAATGCAAAAAAATGTGTTGTATGACTGTAAAAGAGTTCAAAATTAAGGCTTTTCCCACAACAGTTATTGGTCGTTAGCCAATTTGATTACGATATTCACACCACAGCTAAACAAATATAATTGTTGTGTGAACTAACAACCAACAACAAAAACAAACAAAATTCTGTTGTGTGACATTCATAACACACAACATAAATAAATCATCTCTGTTGTCTGAGTGATCAACAGATAAGAGAGATTATTTCACATTGGTTGTGTCACATATCTCAGACAACAAAGAAAGAGTTATATCTGTTGTGTGTTATTAATCTCAGACAACAAAGAATGAGTTATATCTGTTGTGTGTTATATATATCAGACAACAAATAATGAGTAAAATCTGTTGTGTGTTATGAACCTCAGACAACAAAGAATGACTTATATCTGTTGTGTGTTATAACTCTCTGACAACAGCAAAATTTCTTTCTGTTGTCTGAATGTGCCGAGGCATCCCCTTGCATGCCATGCTAGGCAGATGCCTGCGCAGAATTCACACAACGGAAATATGTTTTCTGTTGAGCAAACTGTTATCACACAACGGTGGAATCACTGTTGTCTGATTTTTTAATCACACAACACTCACTTAGACCACGGTGAGCTTGGTCATCAGACAACAGAAATCCACCGTCGTCTGACGCATGGGCGATCTTGTGAAATCTTAATTCCTATATTTGGAATTTGAGGAAGCGGATGGGCATGGAGATGGAGCTTAGGGAAGGCAATGTGGTGTTTTTGTTCTTGTTATTCCATTCTTAAGTGCTTTTCATTTTTATCGTTCTCCATTTGTTTAATTTCATTATACTTTATTATTTTGTTATTTTACTTTTTCTTAAAAAAAAAAGAAGTTTATTTATTAATTTTGGTTGAAAAACAAATTATTATTATTTTTGTTATTTATGCCATGTCATTCTCACATTTAATGTAGATCATTGAATGTTTTAAAATCTAAGGGCTCAAGAGGAGTGTAAAAAATTGTGTACAATTGTGTGTCCCTTGATCCGGACCCATGTTTGTGTGTGTGTTTATATAGATATATATATATAGTCATATAGATATATATATATATAGATATATATATATATATCAATATATCATATATGTGTGTGTGTTTATATATATATATATATATATATAGATATATATATATATATGTGTGTGTGTGTGTGTGTGTTTATATATATATATAGAGAGAGAGAGATATATATATATATATAGATATATATATATATATATATCAATATATCATATATGTGTGTGTGTTTATAAATTATATATATATATATATATATATGTGTGTGTGTGTGTGTGTGTGTGTGACTGTTGAGTGTTTTTGAAAAGTTTAAGGGAAAAATTTGTTTGACCTCCGATGTTTGGTCATCCCGTAAAAAAATGGGTTACATGTCACTTACTGCACATTTTATTGATAACACTTGGTCTTTAAATAAAAGAATAATAAAAAAAACAGAAAAGACTCTCTAGGAAAAAACCCTAGAAAAAACACTCTCTCTCTAGGACGCCGTTGGCAGCGCTGGTACCTGTCCGGCTGCGCCCCGGCGTTGGCGAAGGCCTCTGGCCTAGCCTGTGAACGAGGTGTGTGGCCGGACAGGTAGATTGTTTGGTGGGCGTGCCTACAGCTCGGTGGATGGGATCGGGAGGTGTACGGCCTTTTCTCTCTCGGTGGACGGGATTGGCTGAGTCGTGGCTGCAGGCTGGGATAGGTGGAAGACTGGGATTTTGCCAGGTCGGAGCAGTATTTGGTGGGGGCCAGAGGTCGGCGGGCTGGGTTCGATGGATGAGATCGGGTTGGTTGACTGATGGCGGTGATCAGACGATTGCTTCGGATCGTGGGACAGAGTTTCTAGGCTTTGGTTGGTGTTGGGTGGGAACCGCGATGGTCGGCATCATTCGCCGATGGTTGGACGGCATCGAAGTCGTGTGGATGGTCCAACACCAGTGGGGGCGAGGCAGGTTTGGTGGAGGCGCATTGCAGCAAATGACTTAGGCCGGGAGGACTGGGTGCGACCCACTTTCTGGTCTGACCCTTTGGGCTTGGGTACTGCTTGTGGGCCCGCTGTGGGCAGAAGATTGGGTTAGAGCCTATTTGGGCCCTGCCTTAGGTTGTAGTTTATTTAATGTTTTTATTTACTTGCTTTGTTTAGTCATGTCGCGCTTTATGCGAGCAATAAGTCCCCACATTGGCTATGTAGGGGTAGTCGGGCTATGTGCCTGTGTGTGCACTCTAAGTGCCTTGTCTGCTCTAGGTAGGCGGCGAGTTCCTTGCTTTGTCAAATGGTCGCTGCCTCCTAGTGGCAAAATAGTAGGAAAACTGTGAGAATGGATATTATGCTATGCTGTCTTCGAGTTGTCGACCGAGTTATCTTTCCGTTGTGTCACCGCTGGGAAGCAAATAGAACATGTTGGAGCGCGTTCTTTGCTAGTTGGTGTGTATTTGAATACAATTGTTCAGTAGAGACTCAGGATATTATTTCAGGATGTACACTAGGTGCCTATTGTAATCAGGGGTTTAGGCTCAATGTCCCCCCTTGTATTCGATGGTTTCATTAATCAAGGCTTGAGGGTAGCCGCACCAGCCCTTTATTCAAAAAAAAAAAAAAAAAATATGCTTTAACTTTTCCTTTTTGGTAAGGAAAAAGAAAAAAAAAAAAGGCATTCATTCCGGGGAAAATTATTGTGCAAGATGGTTTACATATTTTAGGTCCATCTATTGATAAAATAATCAATGTTGTTCGAAGTATGAATTCTTCTAATAAGAGACATGAACTGTGGGTGCGTTGTTGTAAGGATTTTGATTTGCCAAAAAAAAATATTGACAATGATGTGCCTCATAGATGGAATTCTACTTATGAACTTTTAGACCTAGCTATAAAGTATAAGGGGCCGTTGAATAGGTATGCTCAAAAGGTGAATGAAAATAGGTCTTGCAATTTAGATGTTCCATCGGAACAAGATTGGTCAATTGCATTTCTAGTTAATGGCTTTTTGGGGATTTTTGCATCCTCAACTAAGATATTTTCTGGTGTCTATTATCCTACATCATGTCGTGTTATTAATTGCTTGGTAGATATCCATGAAGCATTTGTGGCATATTCTGATTTTTCTGTCTTTAAAGATGCATTGGCTGCAATGAAGGACAAATTTGATAAGTATTGGGGTACATTTCCCAAAGCTTTCTGTTTTGCTACAATTTTTGATCCTAGATTTAAGTTATTTGCTCTTGGAGAATGGCTAAAATGCATGGGTATGGATCAGCTTGATGTTGATACAAAATTGTTAGAGTTAAGAACCGAATTGCATGCTCTTTATGAAACATATAAGAAGAATATTGTGTCTAATGTAGCACCTAGGCAATCTGAAAATTTAGCTTCTTCGACCTCGAGTTTATCTCCGGGTTCTATAGCATTGCCTATTGTTGGTAATTTCTCAATGCAAAGTTTGAAAAGGGCAAAGGTATCATCTTCTCATACTTCAACTACGAGTTCTAATGATTTACAAATGTATTATGATTTACCAACTATTGAAGTTGATGATGATAATCAATTTAGTGTCTTGTCTTGGTGGAAATCAAATCAATCATTATACCCTGTGGTTTCTCCGTTTTAGTGCAGGATGTAGGATTGTATCCGAGAGAAGGGCTAGCTTGAGTCCAAATACAATAGAGGCATTGATTTGCTTGAAGGATTGGAGGCTCATTAGGGAAGGACGACCAGATTGGATGGAAAATAGTGAAGATGAAGCTGGAAATGAAGCTGAAAATGAATCTGATAATGATTCTAAAAATGAGTCCCATGAACAGGTATATTGTTTTGGCTACTTCATTGCTTCTATTTTTTATTTTCAGTTTAGCAAAACATGTTTTCTGGTTGTTTAATTCTGTATTTAAATGGGTAGGTACCAAGATCAGTTGAATCCCATGAGTTATCAACCAATCTGCAGCCTTAAAGTTTCAAGGTCAGTAAGTTGCAGTTTATGTGGAAAATAGTAATTGGACCCTTAACAATTCTTAGGATGCTTTTACATACAAACTTTATCTGAAGTTAGACTATAGTGGGTAGTTTTAAAGCTTGAATTGGTTCATTTGAAACTGTGAGTTGCTTGCTTTTACTCAAACTTGCAGATTAGATATTTGTTCTAAAGCATGTTCAATTTTATGCCCAAGTAGAAATAAAGCTGGAGTTTTGGGTATTCTGTGTAGTCCGTTCATTACAAATAAGTGGCTCATTTCAAGAATTTTTTGCAGGGATGTACCAATTATGCAGGGCTGCAGGCAGATTCTAAGTGTGAGCCTTAATGATACCAAGTCTGAATGGAAGACAATATGCTTAATTAGATAAACTCATAGAAATTGTATTAATAATTTGCTTTCATTCTAAGTTGTAATTTGTAAATTGGGACACTTTGTATTCTGTCTTTTTATTTCAGTACATTAAAACGGGCGTGGGGATGAGCCTCCTAGTTCGGCTAGGTTCCAAACCCCTTAAAACTTTAAAAGGAAAAAAATAGCATCCTTAGTATGACCTGAGATGATCTAGAAGCAAGATTAGTTGAATGAGGTTGAGTAAAATTAGTTGTTGTGGACGAGGCTAAATATTGCACAATAAAATGGTTTGTCTCTGATGGTAGTGGTTCTGAGACTCGCATTATAGAAAAGCCCAGCCCGGCCCGAAAAAAGGTGGGCTACCCGACCCGGCCCGAAAAAGCCCGCAAGGCCCGCCTTATATGGACGGGCTTGGATCCGTTGATTTACAATGAAGCCCGGCTCGGCCCGGCCTGTGACTATTTAAAAATGTAATTAGGCCCGGCCCGTTGATGAGGCCTATCTATATCTCTATATATGATACATCAGTTTGATTAAATGAATGAACAACCAATAAAGATTTTTCAGTGAACAGAGTGTAATCTTATACAATCAATATGATGCATCTCCTTAGCTGTTCTAGACAATGAAATATCATATTCCTAGATATTTGATTACCAGGGTATATAGTGTTTATGCCTCTCTCTCCCGCAATCCACAATCCAACTTCATTAATATACCCAAAAGATTGCTAGCTACTAGTAGCTAACAATTAATAAAGTGATAAGTTATATCCTATTTAATATATAAACTGCAATTAGCCAAATCAAAGCTGCTCTAATCCATCACTAAAATCTATTAGTTGGCATTAATGAAATAATATATAAACATCAAGAGGAAGCCAAAGATATATATGCACAAGAAGCCAACAACAAATCAAATAAATCAAATGTACTTCAAAGTTCCAACGAATCAAATATACTTTCAAAGTTCCAGTAGCCAACAATATATATATATATATATATATATATATATATATATATATACACGGAGCCGTTCAAGAGCAGACGTCCGCAACACAGAAAAAATGCAGACGTCACTCCTCCGGCCTCGATCTAGAGGCAACGGTGCTGCACGGCTTGCCGGAGGGACACTGGGGGTCGTGCGGAGGGGTTTGCGGTTCGGTGGAGTCGCCGGCGACGGTTCTGCGGTGCTGCACAGAACCTGCAACTATAGGTGAGGTGGCTACACAGAAACCGGTAAGCTCGACCTCCTCCGACCTCGAACGCAGCCTAGAAGAGGTCTGGGACTCATCCGGCCTCCCTCAGGGCATCCCTGTGCCACCGCCGCAGCCTGAAAGCCGCCTGCTGCATCGATGTCTGCACTTTAGCGAAAGTGCGGACGTCCGCTCCTGATCGGGCCTATATATATATATATTTATATATATATATATATATGCACCATCAGTTTAAAGGATGCCAAAGATATCTTCTCCTATATCAACTCACCAATAAAAAAAACTCAAATACAGACACATATTAAGAGAATGTCATACATAAGAACAAAAGAGTGTTAGGAAATTCGCGTCACCTTCTGAATTTCCTAGCCCAAGACCGAAACCGAATGAAGACAGTAATCACAAACTATGCAACCAAACACAAGATTGTTGACGAGGTTTGGTCAAATAGTTGACCTACGTGCCCGGTTGACGATGTTGGTGGATCCAGTAAACGAAAAGAAGATTACAAACTTTTGAAGAACGTTTTGGTTTTTCCACTCAAATAACCTCTCTCCTCACAACCCAAATTCTCAATAGAGAATTCCCAAATACACCCGATCTCTCAAAGCTTGCAACTCTTAACATCTCTCAAATTATCAGAACACTCAATTTATCCACACATAGATCTCTCTAACCAATGTCTCAATGGCACCCTCCAGAATGAGTCTCTTTCAACCCACAATGTGAAAATCTTCAAACCCTCACATCTTCTCTAAATGGTGTCTTCCAATCTCTGAAAGCTCAATCCAAACCAATAACCCTGAATGACTATTTATAGGCTCACGATTAGTCCGACTCCCAATAGGATCTTCAATCCTAAACCTTTACTTCTAAGGAAAAACTCCATAAATCCTAGATACACTAGAATTGCTTACCCAAAGCCTTCAGAAGTAAAGAATCCAAAACAGACAAGTAATTAGATATTGAGCCGCAATCCTAACAATTTCCACCTCGGCTCAAAATCTCTAAACTTTCACTGCACGCAAGCTTCCTTGGGTCTTCTCAACGAACCACGATCAGCACCACACCTCAATGTGCCTCTTGTGCTCAATAGCCAAATTAGTTTGCCAAGTTTCACAACCACTCCAACTTGACCCTTGGATAACAACTCTTTTCCCAAACATGCACTGTGAAGCCACTTGCATGCAATCCAAGGCTTCACCAAAGTTTCCAAACCTAATATGAGCAATCTTTAAAGGTTTGCACAACTTATCTTGAGCAACATCCCCCTGAAACAATTCTCTCACCATAAACTCCATGGAAATCTTCTCTTGACACATCATTCTTAGAACACATAGTTTGCTTCTCATTAACTCTACTCTCCAAAGTAGGTGACACCTTAATTGTGGAATATGCATGAGCTAGCATATCTCCACCACAAACTTGTCTTAGGATCCTTATGGGTCTGCCTCCCTTTAAGGACTGCTGCAATTTTTATTGCTCTTGAAATTTCATCTCATAAGCAAATTTCGTTCCTCCACATTGCCAACTGCTCACCACTGTACAATGCCAACAAGAACCAAGATTGCCAATCTTCCACATTGAACCAAACTCTTAGTGGAGTCAATAGTTCCACATCGATCAAAGCTCCTTTCTCAACGATAGAGACCCTTCACATTCTTAACTTTTATCAGAACGAGTGCTCCATTCAACACTTCAAAAGTTCCACCTTAACCCACAATCATCTTGTGGTCTTCAAAATCCAAAGTCCCCAGAAATATCAGATTTCTCTCGAAACTAGAAACATGGCGACATTCACTAAAGTCCTCTGATCCATCATGCACCTCAATTTTGATTGTTCTAACACTAGTGACTTCGTAGGTTTTATGCACAAACCCACTTCACTAAACCTTCCTGCATAGGCCCGTAGGAAGAAAAAATCAATATGTATGTGTTCGAAACAACCCATATCTCATATCCACTCAGCTTGTGGCTTCTCTGAACATGATGTGATCACGACTGCATCTCCATAATCTTCACTAGCCATGCATGTCGTAGTTCCTCAATTTTCCTTAGCCTTCAACTTTCCACATTAATATCTAATATGCTCAAAACTCATACAACAATAGCACTCCACGTCTTGTCTTTATCTTGATTTCCAAATTTCTCCAACGTCTTCATAGTCGCTCTTGAACCTGGCTCTGATACCACTTGTTAGGAAATTCGAGTCACCTTTCGAATTCCCTAGCCCAAGACCAAAACCGAATGAAGACAGTAATCACAAACTATGCAAGAAAACACAACATTGTTGACGAGGTTCGGTTAAATAGTTGACCTACGTTCCCGGGTAATGATCATGATGGATCCACTAAACGAAAAGAAGATTAACAACTTTGAAGAACGTTTTGGTTCTTCCACTCAAATAACCTCTCTCCTCACAACCCAAATTCTCAATAGAGAATTCCCAAATACATCCGATCTCTCAAAGCTTGCAACTCTTAGAGTCTCTCAAATTATCAGAACACTCAATTTATCCACACACAGATATCTCTAAATGATGTCTCAATGGCATCTTCTAGAATGAGATCTCTTTCAACCCACAATGTGAAAATCTTCAAACCCTCACATCTTATCTAAATGGTGTCTTCCAATCTCCGAAAGCACACTCCAAGCCAATAACCCTGAATGACTATTTATAGGCTCACGATTAGTCCGACTCCCAATAGGATCTTCAATCCTAAACCTTTACTTCTAAGGAAAAACTTCATAAATCCTAGATACACTAGAATTGCTTATCCAAAGTCTTTAGAAGTAAAGAATCCAAAACAGACAAGGAATTAGATATTGAACCGCAATCCTAAAGAGGACACATGTTGAATGACTATTTATAGGCTCACGATTAGTCCGACTCCCAATAGGATCTTCAATCCTAAACCTTTACTTCTAAGGAAAAACTTCATAAATCCTAGATACACTAGAATTGCTTATCCAAAGTCTTTAGAAGTAAAGAATCCAAAACAGACAAGGAATTAGATATTGAACCGCAATCCTAAAGAGGACACATGTTGAATGACTATTTATAGGCTCACGATTAGTCCGACTCCCAATAGGATCTTCAATCCTAAACCTTTACTTCTAAGGAAAAACTTCATAAATCCTAGATACACTAGAATTGCTTATCCAAAGTCTTTAGAAGTAAAGAATCCAAAACAGACAAGGAATTAGATATTGAACCGCAATCCTAAAGAGGACACATGTTGAATGACTATTTATAGGCTCACGATTAGTCCGACTCCCAATAGGATCTTCAATCCTAAACCTTTACTTCTAAGGAAAAACTCCATAAATCCTAGATACACTAGAATTGCTTATCCAAAGCCTTCAGAAGTAAAGAATCCAAAACAGACAAGGAATTAGATATTGAGCCACAATCCTAAAAAAGAGGACACATGTTGATTCTTAAACGAAAGCTATAAATAAATGAAGTTGTAGGTGCAATGAGAACAATGATCCCATCAACAATATCTAGTTGTTATCTATTCACAACACCTCTAATACGTCAACAAAACAAAAGAAACAGCCAAGAAAACTCTAGATCATGTTCCAAGCTATATAATAAAAAATAAATAAAAAGCAAACCTAAACAAAAAGCAAAAGCATACCAGGAGCAGTAGTGTCAGAATCGATGCGGGCAGGAGAAGCCGCCTTTGCATCTGTCTTGCTACCTGACAGCAAAGTATGAATCAATCATGCCCAATTATTGTGAAACAAGAATAGCAAAGAACAATTCAAGATTTAGGGGAAGAATACCATACCTAGAGCAGTAGATAGAGTCCAGATGAAGCTCTGTTTCCTGAGGAAGATGAACACGACTTAGATGGATTGTCAGAGAACAATGAATCGATCAATATATATAGTTTTGGAGCAAAAAATTGCCACGCTCTCATCCCGCGCTGCATTCTTTTACGGAAAAAAAAATCCCGCGCGCTCTTCTCTTTCTCGCAAAATCAGTATCCCACGTTTCACAAATTTAGGATTCTGTTTTCAGAAAAAGAAGGAAACGCTGATATATCGTTTTGGAAAAGATAGACTAAAATTGATTCTGTATTTAAGATAGAGTTTTCATTGAATTAGGAATCTGATGCGCCAAACGCGATCTCCGACTCCTTTTTGAATTTGCAAAACAGAAAAAAAATATTTAAAAACGGTACAGAACATGCCCTTAATTGTCTAGAATTTATTTATGTTATCAAATTTTTCGTTCTTAACCAAAAAATGACCGGAATTCATAATCCATATTGTCCATGCAACGTTGTCAGCAACATAAATCCACATTTCGGAACATCACAATTGTTGTTACAATTGGAACTTTGTTTTCATAGTAAGCAGTGTGCATTGTTCTCATGAAATATCACATGCCAGTAGCTTGACTTGCAATTTGATCTTTATCTTCAGGTGTTTAGCCATCTCTTCTGCCTCCAGCTTGAAGAAGATGTCAATGAAGTTATTTTTGCCCTTCCTTCAGCTTCCTGTATCAAGGAGGATGGCTTCGCCAAAGCCACTCTTCAACTTGAGAAATTGTTAAAATTGGAGCACCTGGAGATAAGCCAAAGCATTATAGATGCTACAAAGAAGATAAGACATCTAAAGTGACATACACCATTTCTCGAAGACCTCCGGTATTCGTAGGAGTGATGCCATTTACGAATATACCTATGAGAGGCTCAGAGCAGGTTTTCTCAGATAGGTAGTTGTGACTACAAACCAGGTCATTGGCACCCACAACGCAACCACTTGTGACTGAAAGGTGAAAAGAATGTTTGTAAAAATGTGCGCTGGATCATGTGAAATAGTTCTCTCTCTTCTCCAGGTGTTTCAATGGTTGCTTTGGTCACTCAACCTATCATGATCTTCATGAGAATGTTATTCGTAGCTTGTATCAGAGTTGTATTGGATCGACCAAGAAAATTTGGATATCTTCATGATAGGTGCGATGAAATCTGCCCCATATTTACAAATTGTTACGTGTAGAATTACTGTGGTAATGTATAAGCTGAACTATCCTCTTTTAAATTTTTCGTGTTATATGAAAGACTGGTTGAAGTATTTCCAAATTTCTACATTCCCTGTACAAAACATTTTTAATCGGAGTTGGGGAAATTCTCAGCATACTTGATTTCTTTTGCTCTTTTGGATGAATCCTGTTCATAAACTGTACTGCATAGAACAGTCGAAACAATCGCACAAGTCGAAATTCAAAAGCTGATGCATGCCACAATTGGTCAAAAAAAAAAAAGTTCAGGCTCACACAACCATCTTGTACAGAATCTCATATTTTGGCATTTGGATCAAGTATCAATTCCCATAATTAAATACTAATCCATATTAACTTTAGACTAATAAATCTTCAAGGGACAAGGAATAATCAAGTTGGCATGACGTAGTCTTTAATCTCTGTAAGAACTAGGTTAAAGCATGTCCTACAGGGTAACTAGATTTTTGAATAGAAAAAGGAGTGCGTTTTGTTAACAAAGAGTGTGTTCGATTGAAGTACGAGGACTTGAAAGTAACCAAAAGATAACTTGAGGAGGAAGAAATTAGTTTAACCAGGATAAAGCTGGAGCTGTATACTCTACTCTACTTAAGGTTCATGTGTTGCATTCTTCCTCCACGAGCTTTTCCTTGCACAAAACAAAAGTGGTTTTATAATAAAATAACGGCCAAATAAGAATCAATTAAGCAGATCTAGATTTTGTTCTTTAATCTTCTTTTCTCTAACAGTGAAGGCATTGTAATTGTTTGATTCATAGTGAAAACACTATGCAATAACACTAGAAAAATGGAATTGGCATACTTGTTCAACACTCCATTCAGATTCATCTTCCTCCCTACATAACATATATAATAGCTCACTCAGTTTTAACTAGATTATAGACCAGCTACTATGGCTTCAGATGAGGAAATAGATAGCTTGTTCGAAAACACGATGAAAGGACAATGGGAAAAGGTCATGGAGGCCTACAGAAATAGTATTACAGCTCAAGTAGCCAAGATAACCAGATCCAAGGAGACTGCTCTGCACATAGCTATAGCAGATGGCCGAACCGAAATCGTCCTAGAGTTGGTGAACATTATTTTCCATACTGAAGACGGCAGTGCATCAACCGTAGTACTCAGCATAGCAAATGATAGAGGCAACACGCCTCTACATCTAGCTGCTTGGCTCGGGAATGTACAAGTGTGCCACAGCATTGCAGCCAAGGCGGCAAGCCTCATCTCCGTTCGAAATGTGGAGGGCGAGACACCTCTGTTCTTGGCAGCCCTTAAGGGTAACACAAAGGCTTTTCTTTGCCTAAATTTTCATTGCCAAGAAAAACCCCATTCCTCGATCAGAGACAACAATGGTGATACCATTCTTCATGCTGCAATCTCCAGTGAATACTTCAGTAAGTGCAACTCCTACATCTAATTCTGTTTCTTACTTTGGTAATTTGTTCTCAGAATATGGGGGAACCGAAACCCGAACCCGATACTGAAATGGCTTGCTCGGTTCAGTTAGGGTTAAATGCTTTGAACCCGAATGGGTTCTCCGTTCACTGTGGTCATTTAGTCTCAATTTTTTGTGAACTTGTGTTCTGTTTTGACAGAGTCCTTTTTTTTTTTTTTTACTTCGATCTCCACAAATCGAAGAAGGCCTGGGATGGGTGAGAAGTCCGGTTGGTTCAGAAATAGGTGGAACCGAAACAAAACCCGAACGGGTCTACGGTTCGGTTCGGGTTTCACGTCGTGAAAAATGTGAAACCGATGTAAGCAGAACCGAAATGAGTCGGGTCGCTTTTTTCGGGCTTTTGATTTTCACCTCTTAATCTTTGATCCAAAGCTCAATATCCTAACTACTCAGTTCTGAAATCACTGTCTCATTCCCATGAATGAATTCCCATCTCGTCTATGTTACTGCAGATTAACAACAAACGAAATTAAACAAACTTGAATTTTCATCAGAACCGAGAAATATAGAAACCGACCCGAAACCGAACCGACATTTGAGAACGAAACCCGAAACTGGATTTCATCGGTTCTGTTCGGTTTGTGTTCTGTTTTTTTTGTGTGGGTCATTGAAACAAAGTGATACCACATGATGAAAGTGGTTCAATGTTGAAACTAGAAGGAGCAGGGCTGATTAATTGTTTGATTTGGTTTTGATAGGTTTGGCATTTCAGATAATTCGGTTGTACCCAGAACTTGTGAACTCTATCAATCAAAATGGTTTGTCTCCGCTGCATGTTCTAGCTAGTAAGCCCAATGCATTCAAAAGCAGCTGTCGACTTGGACTCTGTGATCTTCTTATATACAAATGTAAGAAATCTCTACTCTTATCAATTTTATACTCACCTGGATTATGGATATGCATATGCATGTGTTGTTAGAATAATCTTAAATTCCTATTCTGGTTAGGAATAGTATTTCATGTTCTTCAAGTTGTTCGTGCTTTGTTTTTGAAAAGGATTTTACATTTTAACGGTCAGGTTTGATGGTTGAAGAACTCAAAGAGGAAGAATTTAACCATGAAGCGTGTCTTTCTAAGGCAGGAGACGGAGACAGTTCTTCATACCCAGAAAACTACGAAACATGCATGAACTTCTTCCAAGTTTTCAGAAGTTTGTTTCAAGTGTTAAGTGAGTTAATGTTAAACACTTCAAATTTTTATTTATAGTTCAGTTTTCACTTTTCACCAACAATATGCCCATCAAATTTAATTTAGTTTCTCCATTCTAGGTAAAAAGAGGGGAGATAAGAACTGTATGCAAGCGTGGCGCGAATACTGGCATAAGAAGCACAGCTCCCTCTTTCAAGCTAATGGAGGAAATGGAAAGGGTACTAATGGTCCTGCCGACGACGAAGAGAATCCGCAAAAAGGTATAACCTCTTCTGGAAACCTTTCGATGTTGATGTGAAGTTATATAGTCATATGATTAGCCTAATTATCGCAGAGGCTACTCCAGGAGCATCAACTTCTGCGGTGAGCTGGTCACAACCAAGAGATGCTACAAAAGAAATATCAAATGCAAAGAGTTCAAGATCAACCAACGGTAATTTCCTTACTGAGAAATTGTCTATTGTAAATTACAGTTTGAAATTTACGACTGATGGAACTGTCACGAGCTGGTTGAGAAGAATTATTCCCACATGGTGAGATAATCTTTGGATTTATATCATTTGGTAAAAAACTGGAACTTCAATCATTTCTTCCACAGTAAGCTTTTGGAGATATTAAATATGCATGTTTTAAGAACTCAATACCAGTTATTTATTATGTTCTAGAAATATGAACACGGGGACATCTACTATTCAACTTTTTTTAGTTATATCTGTTTATGAGTGTTAGCATCTTAACTATGCTGAGATATCATGACTTTTAGTGTCCGTTTTTCTTTTTCTTATCAGAGGCAAACCATCCAGAGGGAAAGGGGAGAGAAAATCACCTGTTTCCTCCCAATTATGTCTCATTTGTTCTGTTCTTCAAGTTTATGATGAAGGCCTTGCTAATCATTCTGGGAATTGGTCAGTATCAAACTTAATTATGTATTGAATCCAATCGCACACTGTTAAATTATGTTCCATTCCCCAATCAACATACATCCTAGTTAGATGTGGAAACTTCTTTACAATCATCACTTTCCCATCCAAGCATCATTTTCTAACTAAAAGAAAATCAATGTAACATTGTCTCAGTATCCCTAACTGTGTGTTTAATTAATGTCATTTAGGAATTTGGGGGATAAGAAAAATCCAAGAAAAGAAAGAGAGACATATATGGGCAAATCAGGTCATGAATGAATTGGTTGACCGTACTTCTTTATACAAATATCGAAATACTGGGAAAAATCCCCAAGAAACTCAACCCAGCTGCAAAGATAAAGAAGAATGTGAAGTGCCTGATCTTACAATGCTACAGCAAGCTTCACCCTTATCATCTGATCATGCGGCACTTAACAGTAAAGATACAAGTATTGAGACGACTATCTTCTCCTCAAACCAGAACAATTATACGATAGGGAGTGATCAGAATGAACAAGGTGAGTTAACTTCTTCGCCCTTTTCTTGTTGACGCTGCATTCTTCATTGACATCACAAGACTTAGAGATTTCCACACTCATCATGCTACTAATTGCACAGATAGAAGGAACAATAATGCCTTGGGAGGTAAGAAGAATGGAGTTCTTGTAGCAGGGAAAAATCAGTCACCTGTTTTAATTGCAGCAAAGATGGGAGTAACTGAAATGGTGGAGAAAATCCTAGACAAATTTCCGGTGGCCATCCAGGATGTTGACTCTGATAACAAGAATGTTGTACTCTTAGCAGTTGAGAACAGGCAACCCCATGTGTACAATCTCCTTCAGAAGAGAAAGATACTAAAAGAAAGCCTGTTGCGTCAGTTGGACAACGAAGGTAACAGTGCATTACATCTTGCTGCTACATGTGGACAGTACCGGCCTTGGCTTATTCCAGGTGCGGCATTGCAAATGCAATGGGAAATCAAGTGGTATAAGGTATGTCATATTGTTGATTTAAGGGTGTAATCAGCTAATTGTAACATAATTTGTTAATATGTTAAAAAAAAAAACTTGGAACATAATCTTCTACTAGTAACTTTGATGTGTTCCTCAGTTTGTCAAAACCTCCATGCCGCATCGTTACTTTGTTCGCTACAACAACAGAGGCCAGACACCAAAGGAGATATTTAAAGATACACACAAACATCTTATAAAAGACGGAAGCAAATGGCTAATTAAAACCTCAGAATCATGCTCCGTGGTTGCAGCCCTCATTGCAACGGTTGCATTTGCTACATCAGCAACTGTACCAGGAGGACTAAATCAGCATACAGGCGAGCCAATTCTCAAAGACAAGACAGCATTCAGTGCCTTCACCATTTCATCACTAGTTGCTCTCTGCTTCTCAATAACTTCCCTGGTCTTCTTTCTTTCAATCCTCACTTCTAGATATGAAGAAAGTGATTTTTCCATGGACTTGCCTCGCAAACTCTTGATCGGTTTGACATCACTCTTTGCATCTATAGCTTCTATGTTAGTCTCGTTTTGCACAGGTCATATCTTTCTCCTAAAACATCAACTGAGATATGTGGCATATTCATTGTATGCAGCAACTTGCTTGCCAGTTACATTTTTCGCTCTTGCACAGCTGCCGCTCTACTTTGATCTCATGAAGGCCATCATCAGAAAGGTACCTCAACGGAGCTACGAGGAGTATCCACACTAAGTGTTCATCAATTATGGTAACAGGAACTACAAGGTTTAATGGATTATGCAATTGAAATAATGAGTGAATGCAAAATGTTTGCCAAACAGTTTATGAAATTTCAGTCAGTTTATTGATACATCAATTGCTCTGTAGAGCGTAGGCTTTCACTAGTTTATGTATACGACTGTTATTTATTTGAATGTCATTGATGTTCAGCCTACTCTGCCAAAACAATTAAGGCATATCTTTTTTTTTTTTGTAGAAGTACTATTAGTTGAACCATGGGTGGCATCTCTATCTGACCTTATGTGACAGTTGGTGTAGCTACGGAGATGACAATAACCACTTGGGTCTCACTCATAGTCTGGCTCTTTCGCGTGCCATGATGAAAACATACCACCTAAACCCGACGCTTAAGGGAGCAAGTCCCATATCCAACAGCCACGCATACATGCCCGGAGCCAAGGCCTAAATTGAAGCCATGCTTCAAATTTAGGGCTGAGGTCCAAACCTTAAACAGGAGAGGGCAAAAAAGACCAGAAACACAAAAAATTGGCCCGAACAGGCCTGTTCAGTTCGATTTGGTGCAGGTTTTCATTAAAACTTTGCTATTTCAGTCCGGTCCGGTTCAAATCAGATTTTTTCCAGTTTAGTCTCAATCCTCAATTTTTTTTCTGTTATATATAACCTGGAAAAAAAAAAAGGTATGTCCAGTTGGCATTAATTTTTTTTTTATGTGGCTTTTAATCATTGGGAATTACCAAAGTCTATAAAGTTACAATAGATTTGCCCACATCTAATAACATACACCAGATACATTTCTCCCTCTCACTCTATTATCTTCTCTTTCCCATTCTAACCGCCTACGTCTTTTTTCCCTCCTCTTCCTTTTCAGGTTTTTCTTCTTTAGTTCTTATTCTTTAAAAAAATTCTGCATGCAACTCCATGACCACCATACACAACCACTCATACGCACCTACTGTGTTTTCAGGCTACAAAGTTTGATCTTCCTCTTCCTCTTCTTCCACGATTCCATCACTGATCGATTTTATTTCTGCATTTTGATCTTATTTCTTCATGCAACTCTTTGGTATGATCAATCTTCTTTTCAGTTCTTTTTGTTCTTCTAGTTCTCAAAGATCAATCTAAGTTTTTGCATTTTGATGTTCATGCAACTCTATGGTGTTGGTCTTGATGTTCATAATCACGACACCTTAATAGAGAAGGACAGTAGAGAGGACTGGGGGGCGTAAAAGATTGAAAAATGATGATGCATTCCATGAGGAGGAAGAAGCTCATAGATACAGTTTCATTCTCGACAACCATTCCCATTAGGTTTTTGATCTCTAGCAATAGAGTTTGGGTAATCGGTTTCTACTATTCGATTTCATCTTGTGCTGGTTTTTAATTTATTTTTTTTCCGATATTTCTTGGTCGTTTTAAATGATGGGAGCAAATGTGGTGTGGGATCGAGGTAGACCCAGAGGTAGGGGTAGAGCCCGAGGTAGGGGCAGGATTCCTCCTCCTGTTGAGGAGATGTTCGAGAATGATGTGGAGGCATCGAATGTT
>BDJD01006003.1:7810-27399 GCA_002564525.1 Rosa multiflora
GGCCCCCTAACATCCTCCCCCACTTAAGTTATCGGCGCTCTCGACTATGGCTTTGGTCTTGAAGTCTTCAATCTTCTGCTGGAACTTCTTCTTCAAGGCTTCAGCATTCTCCCAACTGGTTTCTTCATCCCCAAGACCCTTCCACTTGACCAGGAACTGCTGGCATGGGCGCTTTGACACTCTGATCACTCTCTCTGCTAGGATCTGCTCCACTTCTTTTGGCTTGGGTGGTCTGATGTCGATGTGCTCTCGAACAGGCTGGTTACTTGTTTGATCTTCACGGTCTGGCTGGTGCGGCTTGAGGTTGCTGACATGGAAGACGGGGCGAACTCTCATCCAGGCGGGAATATCGACTTTGTAGGAACATTTCTCCACTTTAGAGATGATGGGGAGAGGTCCTTCATACTTCTTGAATAGTCGCTTGTCTCTAGAGCGCAGGAACCTGAGTTGTTCCGGGAGCAGCTTGACAAGGACCATGTTCCCTGCTTTAAACTCCCTGGGCTTACTGCCTTGATCTGCCCACTTCTTCATTCTCCCCGCTGCTTTCTCTAGGTAGGCTTGAGCAATCTCAGCATTGGTCTTCCACTCTTTTGTGAAGTTGAAAGCACGCGGATTCGCCCCTTTGTAGACTTCTTGCATAGTATGAGGCAAGAGAGGCTGTTGGCCAGTGACAATTTCAAAAGCACTCTTGTTAGTGGATGAGCTCTTCTTCGCGTTGAAACAAAATTGTGCAACATCTAGCAATTGCGCCCAATTCTGTTGATTGGCATGAACGAAATGGCGCAAGTATTCCTCCAACATCCCGTTGAACCTTTCTGTTTGCCCATCAGTCTGTGGGTGATAACTTGAAGATATGTTGAGCTCAGACCCGAGCAGCTTGAATAGGTCAGTCCAGAATGTTCTTGTGAACCTAGTGTCCCGATCGTTGACAATGTTCTGAGGCACACCCCAATACTTCACCACATGCTTGAAGAAGAAGCTTGCTGTGTCTTCCGCAGAGCAATACTTTGGGGTTGGCACAAAGGTGGCATACTTTGAAAACCTGTCAACCACCACCAGGATGTCTGATAAGTCTCCCACCTTCAGAGGTTAGTAATAAAGTCAAGGGAGACACTCTCCCACGGGCGAGTCTGGATAAACAGTGGTTCCAATAGCCCTGGAGTCTTTTAACACTCAATCATGTCTTGCTGGCATGTTAAGCAAGTCTTAGTGTATTCTGTGACATCATCCTGGATCTGGGGCCAATAGTAACCCTGCTTGAGAAGTGTGTGG
The DNA here is from genome assembly GCA_002564525.1 of Rosa multiflora. NCBI lineage: Eukaryota > Viridiplantae > Streptophyta > Magnoliopsida > Rosales > Rosaceae > Rosa > Rosa multiflora. The sequence continues at coordinate 9,083 of BDJD01006003.1, forward strand.
GTTCTCTGCCATCCAGAGTGACCTGCCCACAGGGTGTCGTGACATTCCCTCATGAGCATTCTTCGTAATCCATCAGCTCGCAGAACAAACACTCGTCCTCTTTTGGCCATCAATATGCCATCCTCTATCCAAAATCGACGGCTCTTCCCTTCCTTCACCATTCTTATGAGATATTGCGCCATGGGATCCTTTTCCAAACTCTCCTTGATACGTTGCTTGATGTCTGTGGCAATGATACTGCTCGACAAAGTGGCCAACACCTTAAGGGTAGCAAGGTCGGCCTTGCGACTTAGAGCATCAACAACTTGGTTTGTGTTCCCAGCCTTGTGTTCGAATTGGAAGTCGAACTCTGCGAGAAACTCTTGCCATTGAGCTTGTTTTGGAGTTAATTTTTGCTGGGTCAGAAAGTGGCTGACGACAGAATTTTCTGTCTTTACAAGGAACTTCGACCCCAACAAATAGTGTCGCCATGTCCTCAAACAGTGAATTACGGCTAGCAACTTCCTCTCTTAAGCAGTGTACTTCCTCTCGGCTTTCGAGAGTTTATGACTTTCTCACAACCACTACTCCAGTCCCATGTCACTCCCTTCTTCAAGAGCTCAGTTAAGGGGGTCGTCTTCTTTGAGTAATTCTCATTGAAATGTCGGTATTAATTAGCCAGCCTAAGAAAAGAACGTAGCTCTTTCACATTCTTGGGGTTTCGCCACTCCTTTATGGCTTCTACTTTCTCCATATCCATCCTGATTAGACCCCTTTCAATAATGTGACCTAGAAACTTGATGGTCACTTGCGCAAAAGAGCACTTTTCGCGCTTGACATACAACTGATTGTCCTGCAACTGTTGGAACACCAGCTTCAAGTGCTCTACGTGATCTTCTAAGTAGTAATGGAGTGATTGGCTCCAAGTAGTACCTGGCATCTACTTAATTCACAGAAACAGGGAATGGATGAGGATCAGCCTTGATCACCTCAGCCTTGTCAGTAACCCTGTTCCACATAATCAGTTCTTGGTGGAGAGTAGACGGAACACAATAGCTCTGGTAAATCTAGTCTCGTCCTAGAATGGCGCTATAGACTGCGTAGCAGTTGGACACAAAAAAAGCATAAACCCCCCCTACAGGGCCGACTATGATACCGAAGAACAGTAGGCCTAATGTCTTCGTTATAGTCCCCGCGAAATTCTTAAGCGTGAGGGACGTAGACTGGATTTTCTCTTTCTTGATTCTAAGCAGCTGCATGGTTCTTGTAGTAACGACATTAACCACAGCTCCGGTATAGACCATTATCTTGCTAACCTTGGTGCCGCCGATTTCCGCCGTGATATACAGAGGCCGCATGTGTTGGACCATAGCAGGTGTTGGCTTTCCAAAGCTCATGAAGAACACTTCGCTGTTGGCATCCTCAGTGTCAAGGACCACTGCCTCTTCTACAGGTGTTGTTGCCGCTGAGGTAATCTGCAGAGGTTGATCATTCCCTTCCTCAGTTTCTGTACACTCCTGCGCGGCTACTGGCAGAGCATATCTTGCGGGGAGTACAAAAATCATGTTGAAGGAGGTGTCAACCACTTCTATTTCGTCCATATCCTCCTCAAGGTTGAGCTTGGGCTCATCGACTGGGATTTCAGTGTTGAATTGTTTAGCCAACGAGGCTACCAACGACTCTTCTGTAAGGCCCTTTATCTCAACCTGGTGTTGTTCCTGAGTCGCGGTAACCTGCTTTGGTGGGTCTGACTTCGTTCGCTTGGCCTCTCCAAACCTGCGTTGTAGCTTCCTCTTCTTGGAAGGGCTGGTCTCTACCGCCTTCCCCTAATCCCTGGTGTACCACTTGCCCTCCTTGATGGAGGAGGTCGAAGAAGGTAGAATGTATGGCTTGGACAAGATATCTTTCTGCTTGTCCCTAGCCTTTACCTCTTTGCTCTATTTTGCCACGGCCGCTTTCAGTTTCCTAAACAAGTTGGAATCCCTTGGGGATGGCGGTGATTCCGTCTTGTCCTTTGCTCTTAGGCTAGAGGGCTGATAATTTCGCGATGGCGAAGCCCACTTGATTGGTGGGAAAGAGCCAAAACGAAATGTCTGTTTGACCTCTTCATGTGACAATTGGATGCCACATTCCTCCTTGCATTGCGAGCATAAGACCACTAGTGAAGCCTCGCTGACAGGCTTGGCATTCTTCTTTACTGGGACCTCATCCTTGTCTTCTTCTAGACCCCTTGTAGTTAGATCTAGGATTGGTTTCCTTTGGTTCTTCTAGGTCCAATTCACATCGACCATATTGACCCCGGTGTCAAGAAAAGGGTTCAGGTCTACTAGCGTTGCCGCGGTGGCCGGAGGTTCCACCTGCAAACTACCATTATTGAGCCATACCTGAATCTGATCCTTCAGCTTCACACAGTCAGCTGTGTTATGGTTCCACAAATTATGGAATTTGATAGGACCCGCCCCGGATTTCACCCTGAAATCTGAGGTGGCCCTGCGGGGCCCACCTTAGAGATAACTCTACCGAGAATTGGCCGAGTCACCCCTAAAGTGAACTACCCAAAACTATTAACTCACAAAATATCAGAGCCAAATGAAAAAGTGCGGAAGCTATTCATCAGCTATGCCTCGAACCACGTACGCCCGACCTCAACTAATAACGCCTGCAAACTGGGCATTAGAAACCGAAAGGCCCAGGGGAAAGTAGACGAAAAACGTTAGCGTGAGTGGACAAAAATAAACAATTTAAAATAAGAAGGATTTCATACTTTCCCACATTTATTCCTTTAAAAACTCGATGCATGCACAAATGGTAAAACACATTTAGCTTTAAATCCAAGGATTTCAAAACGATAAACCGACTAGCCTCGCTAGTCACAACATTCGAAAAATATATCGTAAAACCGAAATCTCGTTTCTCAAGAAGATAAGACCAGCCCCGCTGGCTACAGTAAAAATCGGACTAGCGGGCTAGTCAAGCAACGATAAGAGATATGGGGAAGAAGTTTCACCATACGAAAGAAGGGAGCCTCCCAGGCTCGGGTCGGAGTGTCCCACACTCTGGAGCATCCCATGCTCTGCTCTTACTCACCCACGAACACATAGTAAGCAGGGAGGAGTACTAATAGGCTAGCTAGCAATAAAATATAGCGACCCAGGTATGGCGGGTAAAAACCATTCAAATCCAGTAAATTTATAAGGCTTCCCCATAAGTCCCGCAAATAAAGAAAACACAGGTACGATTCCCAACCGTACCCAGAAATTCTCTTAGTAAGTCACAAAAATCAACAGCGTGTCCCACACGCTAAAAGAATAAATCAATCGTTTCCTCGACAAAAATTTCATTTGAAATCCAAAAACAATTCATTCCCAAAATCACTTTATAATATTTCATAAATCTCAAAACCCAAACAAATCCGAAATCACTTTATAATCCGAAAACCAAACCCATTGTCGATAGCAAATCATACTTTATTTCGAAATTCGCAATATCCTTTTTAAAACTTAGAGCCAAAATCATTCTCAAATTATAACCGAGATAAACCAATTTATATTCTCAAATAAATAAACGTAATAATTAATTATGAAATAATATTGCATGCATCACTTAAAATCAAAAGTCCACTCACAGTACTATTGGGCGACCACGCAAACGAGTTCCTTCATCTAGCCGTAGCTCCCAACATTGCCCTGTACACAATTATATTTCCGTAAACGGCAATCCGATAAAATAAATACTAACCTAAACGAAACCCGAAAATCCCTATCTCCATTACATCTCAAATTCCACCCAAATCTCGTCCACAACACCAATTCCTCAATTTAAATATTCCACAATGAAAACGAGGGAAATCCGACAGCCGGATTTCCCACAATTCAATCACAAAACTTCAAACTTCGGGAATTCACAAACAATTCCAAACTCCTCCAAAATTCACCAAACTTCACATATATGCTCTATGATAATTATAGAATTTAACTAGCCAGAAATCGAAATTAAAAGGCTACCCTAGCCGCCGCCACTGCCACCAACTCCAATGGACACCAAAATTTGACAGCAACACCTACTCAACACACTGATCATTTTTCTCAACTACAACACATCCCAATTTTACCTTTAAACAGTCGAAACGGGCCGGTGCAAAAATTTCCAGAAATTCCAAGAACCCTAGAAATTGAAATTGTGAGTTCGACCTCTACACTGAAAATTGAAATGAACGACCATAGGGGAAATGATCTATGTCAAAAACCGAACCTTCGATGCCGGTTTGGTGGCCGGAGACGGTCGGAATCGCCGGAAATCGCCAAAACTCCCAAACTGCTACAGTGAACTTCACGGCTTAATTCCGAGCTCTACCGGTCGAGCCACCGCAAAACACCAGCACAGGCGTGACAAGAAGGAGGAGGCGAGCTTGCCGGTCCCGGATTCAGTCGTGGGGTGGCCGGAGGAGGAAGAAATCGGAAGGAGAAGAAATCGGGCCGAAGAGGAGAAAGGGTCGGGGGAGAGGAGAGAGAAAAGCTGGATAAGTTTCCAAAAATGGCAACGTACCACAGTAACTCGGCTATTTATAGAAACTTACCACATAAACAGTAACTTTAGTATTTCGCTTATAACTTTTGCATACGAGCTCCGATTTTTACATACCACATATGCACGCACTCGGTTTAACGTCCCCTACAACTTTCATGAAAAAATATTTTCTCAAATTTTGACCCGAATAAAAAGTCAACTTTTAGGGCCACTAAAAGAATCGAAAACAAAGTAAAAGTGAAAGTAATTGTCGTTTACCATCCAAATGACTAGTAAACAGGTAAATTGAGATACGGGACGTTACAGAATTTGCAATACTTTTTCCCTTTCAGCTGATCTGGTCGAGGGAATGGTCCGAAATCTGTTTTCATCATCTTCTCGGCTATCATCTCATCTAAAATCCCATGTGCCTTATTGGCATCATATGTATATGTCGCGAACTCAGGTTTGGTGAAGGCTACAGATTTGAGCTTGCACTATGCCAAAAAGGCCTTCAGACGACACACTTCAGACGACACACTTCAGACGACACACTTCAGACGACACAAGTATTGTTTTCTGTAGTCTGAGATTTTCAGACGACATATTTTTTTTTTATGTTGTCTGAATATAGGCTAAAACCATACCAGTTCAATTTGGAAAAATGGACAGCATTCAGACAACACATTTTTGTTGTTGTAAAAGATGATGATTTCCTATCTCAAATTTGGAGGGATATCTAAAATTTGATTAAGTTCTTTTCCCTCTCAAATAGCCAAGCTCTAGTTGACTAGAAAATGTTGTGACATTCAGACGACATTTAAATGTTGTCTGAGTGTAGAGCTTGTTTTAAAATTTTCTAGGTCATTTTGACTTGTGCTTTTTTATCTCTATCCCTCGCAATCAAGTCATTTTCTCTCCTTCTCACGCTGCTTCTCTCAGCACGACCTGGAACCCGCGAAACTGAAAAAATCAAACACGGCCTCTCTCCTTCTTACTCAGCTCTCTCAGATTTATCCGATTCTCACTCTCTCCTTCATCTTCTCACTCTCTTGATTCTTCTTCTTAGTCTCTCCTTCTTCTTAGTCTCTACTTCATCTTTGGCGTCCGGATTGATGGAGCTCTCCAGCAAGCAGTAAAGCATGTTTTCGATTCGGATATTGGTAAGCAATTTAGGGTTTCAATCTTTTTTCTAGTTTTGAGTTTTGAGTGGGTTCAATCTTCGATCGATTTTAGGGTTTTATTTGCAAATTTTGGGTTTGCTTATTATCCAAAATTTTGATTTTAGGGTTTGATTTCGATTAGGTTTTTTCTTCTATTTGGGGATGGGGTGATTGAAATGGATATAGTTATATTGGGGTTTTGTGTTGGGGGTTTATCTTCGATTTTGGTGCTGCAGTTTTCCTTCAATTGAAATGGATTGAAATTGATTTCAAATATTGTATTACGATTTCAGAGCTAGTAAAACTTTGCAACATATAATGCCATATCAAATCTGTGTAGCACTGAGGTAGTCCAATATTTGTTGAAGCTTTGCAAGCATGAGGAGGACTCGCAGGCTGATGATGGAGATACAACTTTTACTTTATTTGCATCTCTACTTGACTCTGCTCTTCAAGGTATCTCAACTAGACTTGCCTTCCAGTCTCGAGATTCTTCTAAATGTGACGAAGTATATTGACTTGACATCGCATTTTAGTTGTCTATATGGATAAAGTTTCTTGGTATATTTTGTTTTCAGGGTTGATACCTTTTCCTGACCTGATACTAAGACTTGAAGAATCGTGCATAAATGTTTCAGAGTCAATTATGTATGTCCTCATTTTGACAATAATTGCAAAGATGTGTTAGTATTGTAAATGCATATTAGTTCACGCATAAGTGTACCATTCTTAACTTCTTATTTTGTCTCAGGCAATGTAAACTTCACCAAGAGTGCTGCAACATAGAATGCCAAATTTGAGGTAATCCTTTTTTCTCCATTACCCATAGATACTTGCTAATTAATTCTCTTAATTTCTTGATGTGGGTTATCTGAATTTGTTTTACTTTGTTTTTACTTTGTGTTTCTATGAACGTCAATGAGCTTACAGATAAAAAAGAGTGAACAACAATTGATGTGAATTTGAAAGAAATAAAGATTAGAATTAGCTAAAAACAGTACATGAATGTTATGAATTATATGATTATCATTATAACAAAGTATTTGTTTATTTATAGGTACACTACATGACATTCTGCGAATGTTATATAAGTTGAAATCAGTTTTGTGGATGAAAAACTAAATTAAGTTCTCTCTCTCTCTCTCTCTCTCTCTCTCTCTCCACCTCCCCTTTAAAACCTTTAATTTCATCTACTTTTGGTTTTCTGTTTGTTGGTGATTTCAGGCCACAAAAAGGTTTTTGTAGCAGGTTGAAGCTTTGGAAAGATTCACAGAGGCAATATCTTTTGGTGGAATTAACTACGCTTTCCTGTCTTTTGATACAGGTTAGCAAACAATATATACTCATTGGATTGTCATTATCAAGTAGCATGCTTTATGAATTTCTGCACAATATATATGTAGCATCAAAATGTGGAAGTGTGATTCACTTTCTGCATATATTTACAACATGGAAATGTCGTTAGTTTATATGGTTTGTTGTATTGAACGAATAGATGGGAAATAAAAGCTTTGCACATTGTTTGTTTGGTAAGGATATCTGATCTAGAGAAAAAAGGAATAGATGGAAAATAAAAACTTTCTACATTCTTTGTTTGGTAAGCATATCTGACTTAGGAAAAAAAAAATACAATGTTGATGAAAGCAACGCACCCACTTGAAATAGAGTGGTGCAAAATGGCTTTTGAAACAATGGGGTGGTGTTAAAAACTGAGCTTTTTTTAAAACAGAAAGCACAGGCAGTAAAAATTGTGCCCAGAGGCTAGAGAGAGAGAGAGAGAGAGCTGTGTGAACCAAATTTACCCACCTTAACGAACATCTACTTAAGGAGTAGCTTTGACACTAAACAAAGGTAGACTGCATTGTTTTGTGAGCTAAATAATCAAGCTTTTAACCTTAATTCAACATAAAGCACATAGCTTTAGCTAGCTATAGGGTCAATGACTTTGGGATCAAGAATGTCACAGTGTACAATGTCTCCATCCCTCTGGTCTCTTCTACTTTGTTAACGGACATAACCAAAAATAAAGAAAGAAGGATGTTTGGGTTGTGTGCATGGTAGACACATCAAGTGTGAGAGAGCTTTAGGGGAAGAGAACGGTCAGCAACTGCATGCTTTGCTTCTTGAGTTGAACAACCTCAGAGGCCTAGCTTTTGGGATTTGCCATATACTTTACTACATAAAATCCGTTATTTTGTGATTAAAGCTATATACATAACTACATAGATATAGATTATGAACAACAACAAATCCCACGATCTTCTGTGATTTAGATTTTGTCAGCTGATAAGTGTGTTATAAGAGTCTGCCTTTTAGCTGAAGTTGGGAATCTGATATTTGTCAGCTTTTGATTATCTGTGGGGGAATTTTGGTTTATGGTTTTGAATTGATTTGATTTGCAGAGGGAGCTAGAGTCGTTAGTTTTGTTCTGCTGGAGAAACAACAAATATATCAGCTATTATAGTGATGGGATTAGATTGTGGTCAAGTACATTTCCTTTCAGAAGAGGAATTTGATTTGTTACTTAGCCAAAAGTCCATTATGCATGTGCTTATCCTTTAAGGACGATTAGAAAAATCTTATCCACTTCCTTCACTATGGAGTTCTTACTGGGATTAATGCATATATACTTTCGGTATAGTGAGATACTCTAATCTAATTAATTGTTGTGTTTATCTTTTTCTAATCGAAATTTTTATGAATTACATCATTGATTGATTGATAAGTTGAATACTGCTTGGCATATTTTCAATAGCTCAGCTAGCATTTAGAAGTGCATAAAGATTTCTTTCTTTAATACCATCTGTTTTCTGTAGGTATGGTTCCAACATACGGCATCGGATTGTAGAAGATAAGTTGATGAGGTAGAAGGCTCAGCTCTTACTTGATGAGGCTGCTTCCTAGTCCCTCCTGTGTTACCTCTTTGGAAAAGGTAATCTACCTCTTATCCCTATTGTCTTATGATATATGATGTCCTTCACCCACACACACAGAGAGATACACATTGTGATCGATGACTTCTATTGTGAGAGTTCTTCTTTTCTGTGCAGGGACCAAAGAGATCCCTAAAGAGCTCATCTTAGTAATTCATTTTCCCTGAAGATCTAAAGCATATCGATTCTTTGGCATTATTGCAGGTATGTGTGTCTTGGCTGGCTATGATTTCCTTCCATCTGTTCCTGGAATTGGGATTGGTAAAGCTTATGCCTTGGTTTCTAAGTATAGGGCCATTTTTGTTTTCTTATAAACTTTTGCTTATTTAGAACCTTTATTTTTTATTTTGTTTTGCTTTCTTGTTCTTTTAGAATTGTGATCATGTCTCATGTTTCATTTTTTGGTTGCAGGCTTTATCAATTTTGAAATTGCAGAAGGGTAATCAAATGCCTGAAGATTATCCCAGATCTTTCAAAGAAGCAGCTGCAGAAAACAAGATAGTACTACGCCTACATGCATACTTGGTCTTCTTTGCAGAAATTATGTCTTGCTTTCTTTAATTATGACCTTGAAAATTCATGGTACTAGAATGCTAAATATTTTCTAATCTTGTGGGTTTATCTCATAGGAATTTAGGATGGATCTGATGAATAACTACTTATCTACGCAAGTATCTTATTGAAACTCTTTTTGCAGGCTTTCGTTTTTGATTTTCAACCTTAAGATCCTAAAAAAATATTTTAGTTTGCAGGATGATAATGAGTATTCCCTTTCAAAAATTTGGAGTAGAGACGTACAATGTTGAAAAGGGATTCACTCTCGGATTACACTTTTGCTCTGAATCCCTGTGTATAAAACCAACATCTCCAGCTCCTTTCCAATTTGAAAAGCCTCCATCAAAGTCACCATCTGCTTTCCAATTCGAGAAGCCTCCCTGGGTAAAATTTCCCTTTCATACAATCAATTGATTTCTATTACGAAATTATCTACCTTCGTCTTTCTCCGTAGATTAATCAATTCATGTCGAAAACTTTGTTCCCTGTGATAATAGATTTTGCTATTCATTCATTTGTTCTTTGTTATTGGATGGGTTGACTTCACATATAATTGCTAAAAGGGTCTTTGCTATTTGTTTTTACTGAGATTAGTCTGGATAGGTATTGTATATGATGATACTAATATATTTTTTTTTCTTTTAATTAGTAAACTTTCAGTTCCTAATTGAAGAATAGTAGTGATATGAAACGTGATTTGATTTGTATCAGTGATAGTACTTAATTTGAATCCTTTCTTTAGAAGAGTTTACACCATATCTATCTAGCTATTTCAGCTAATAGTTTTAAGCTAGAATGTCATGCCTTATTGTAATAAAATGCGATCACTATTTTTTGGTGTACTGGAAAGAAGCATATGAGGGATCTCTGGTTGTTGCAACTTAGGTTCAAATAGAGGCATGACTATGACATCTCACTGCAAATAGGACTGACTTAAAGTAAGAGTAGATAAACTGAAATTAATCCATTGAGTTTTATACTTTTATTTCTTTATTTAAGACTCAAAGCTACAAAAAAAAAAAAAACCAGTTGGTCGGAGGTTAAACTTAATTGGTTTATTTCTTTTCTGAATCTGAACTGACTAGAGAGAGCAGAGTATCTTGAAATTCTGCTCAGGTTCAATCTTTAAATTTTCCTATATTTTCGTGAAAATTTTTACAATATTCTCTATATATGCTCCTAAGTACACATACATTTCTCTGGTTCTTAACTCACATACATATTCATGCAGGAGGATTCGAAGTAGAACTAAGATAAGTGAAAGATGAAAGTGGCTTTGATTGGTTCTGGTATTAGTGGTTTTGTCTCCAGTTATTTTCTTGCAAAAGAAGGCGTTGAAGTGGTTCTATATGAGAAAAAAGACTACCCGAGTGATCATGCCAGGACTGTCACATATGATGGTGTTGATTTAGACCTTGGCTTCATGGTCTTCAATCATATAAGTAGCACTCTGGTTGTTCTCTAAGTCCCTTCCTTAATTCTGCAAATATATTTTTATTATCCGATTATTAACCATCTGCTTGTTTTGGTACTTTTTTACTTGAATTTGAACATAATGTTAATGTATGCAGAGAGTTAGTTCCATATGTTAGATCATCTGTGCAACTTCTACAAACACAATCCTTAAACTTGCACTAGACAGTTTATACTAAACTCTAAACAATACAAAAGAAGCTTCAATGATCCAGCCTTGTTGATTAGTTGGTCAATGTTAATTCTCCTCATCATCCTCACAAAAAACCTATCAATTACTACAAAATAAAATACATATGAATAACGTTGATGTTGGTTTGTGGACTCGTGGAATGAAAATTTAAAATTGGAATGTAGGTAATGTATCCAAATATGATGGAGTTCTTTGAGAGCCTTGGAGTTGATATGGAGACATGCAACATGTCCTTCTTAGTGAGTTTAGATAAAGGACGGGGCTGTGAATGGGGTAGTTGAAATAGTCTCTCAAGCTTATTTGCAGAAAAGAACTTGTTCAACCCATACTTCTGGAAAGTGCTTCGAGAAATCACCAAGTTTGAACATGATTTGATCAGGTAAGTAACTTGAATAGTTTCTGAAATGCATGCCATGTCTCAAAATGTCCTGTTGCAGTGAGATGTCATATTGATTCCTCTATTTGATTCATAGGGATCTCTGGAAAGAAGCATACTTGGGTTCATAGTGGCTGATAGTATAGCAGAAAAATAAACATGAATTTGGAATATACTAAATAGTAATGTTTGTTTATTTATTTAGGTTGGCTACCGATTATCTATCTGAGCTGCAAATTGAGGGTGATGGAAATTGCCAGGTTCAATACCAGACATATATGTCACCTCAATTTATTTGTTTGCTTGGATTAAGTTAAACATACTGCACCTATGATTTGTAATATACTTAGTCAACATGCTGCAGTTTCGAGCAATAGCTGATCAGTTTTTTGCCATCCAGATTACCATAAGCATGTTAGAAAGCAGGTATGATTGATCAAAGGCATCTACTTCATTCCTCAAGTTAGCTCTTTCCCCTGATAGGCATTTCTTTAACTTGCTTTAGTTACTATTAGGCAAAACTAATACCAGAATTTTCAAAACAAAATAAATAGTCTTTGTGAGCTTAAGAGTTTTACACTATGATGGAAGGCAAACATTTATCAGATATTCGAGTGTTTTTTTACTTATCTCAATGTTTACTTCACCGCTACTAACAGATCACTTCTAACTTGCTTTCAGACACTGCAATTTCTGAGTTTCTTTAATTTCACATTTACCACACATGTGATTTAACATATATCCATTCTTTCAGAAATTAGTGATCAAGACAAGGAGCTTTAAGTTCATGCCATTCTATCTTTCTCTTGCAACCTTCTTGATGAGTCTCTCTTTCCCTGCATACGGCCTTTTCAGAGAAGATCCATTCATATATGTAAGCGCGCACACACACACACAATTATTTCCTTAAGCAGCAAACACATCTCACTTTATTTTATTTCTTGGCAACAATTTACATTTCAATTGGCAAAATAAATATACATTTACAGTTCTTCATACATCTTCTGATAACATATCTAACATATCTGATTCACATTTTCTACAAGTCTGCTTCTCTAGTTGATTATTTAGGTTTGATGAATCTGTGAATTAATGTCAAGCAGCTTGAGAGCATATTGTGATCCATTTCAACTTCCATTATCAGATACCCTATTCGCAGCAAAGCGCGGGCACGCTTTCTAGTCACTATTACACAATGGAGAATGTTGATGTTGTCCGGGCAGAGTGGGCAAAGTATGTTCTTAAGTTCAAAGATAACTAGTGTGTAGGTTAACTAGTAGTTGGAGATATGTTGCATCAACTTTTGGACATGCATAGTTGATATATGTATTAGGCCAGATTTTGATTGCAGTACTGCTAGCTATTTTGCTATGTTTAGTTGGTTGCCCAGATTGTGTAGTGCTTCTGGTTTATTAGCAAGCAGTACTACATGCATATATTTTGCTGGCTGCCCAGATTAGTAGATATGGGCCATTTAGAATTGATGTTGATGATTAGGTTTGTGTACATGAGACAATGGTGGATTAATTAATGGAAATTGCAATGAATGATTTTGGATGTGGATTTCATGGTTTCAGGAATAGCCAATTTTAATTTCCAGAATGCATGCATACCAATTGTAACACGGGACTACTAAAATGCGTTGTATCAAATTGGAAGCTACAACAAAAGCACACCAAAACGTGTGGTTGCAGCTGCACAAAAACAACACAAAAACCAATTAGGAGGCTATTGTCATTTGGGCATTGGGACAACAGAAAATTGTAGTCTAAAAGGCAAAACAACAACATAAGTTAGATGCAAGTATTGGCTAAAGCGTATAACAACAACAAATAAGTGTGATTGGACTTGATCACAGACAATATAAAAGACGTACTATTAGTGGTCCGTTTTATATTCAGACCACAAATATTTGTCATGTTAATAATCTCAAACGATAGTAAATTGTCGTTGTAATGAGACTGACATAACAAAAAGGATATGATATCTATTGTCTAAACCATTTTCCAACATCACATATGTATAATTTCAAAACCTTTCACACAACATTTAAATGTCATATAAACCTATACTAGAACGACACTTAATTGTCCTCTGATGCGCTTTACGACCACAGATAATTGTTGTTTAAAGTCAATTTGCACAACATTTAATTGTTGTTGTATGCCAGAAGACACTACATATGAGTCTTCATATTTCTTACTTTAGGGCATTTAGACCACACAAATAAGTCTTGCAACTATGCTTCACACAATAGTATTTAAAAAATACTGTGGTTGTATTGTTTATCAGACAATACAAAACTGTTGTTTGAATGCTTTTAAAGATACAGATCACAATGTTCCCAAAATGCAAAACTCATCAGACAACACAAGACTTTTATTTTTTTATGTCGTCTGATTTTTCAGACGACAGAACACTTTTGTTGTCTGATGCACCCAAGAGACGACACCGTACTAGACGACACATTTTTCTTCGTTCAGACGACATAACTGTTCTGTCGTCTGAAGGCCTTTTTGGCATAGTGTTGACAGGTTCCTTAGATATTTTCAACTGCTTCAAGGCTAAATTCTTCCTTCCAGTCAGTTCAAATGCAGAGACATGATTCTCCTCTTCGTCATCTTCATGCTGGAAAACTTCTTCACCTTGATAATAAGGATCATATGTAGTCGGTTGATAATTCAGGGCAGCCATTGTACGGTGTTTTCTAGGCAGGTAGGTACCCTTGGATGCATTCTTTCTGGCGTCAGTTTCTCTGAGGAGATGCTCAAAGCTCCCCACCTCCGTGATATGCTCTCCCATTGATTGGATCATGCTGCCATGTTGCTTCTTTCGCTAGCGTGGCTCTAAGCCCTTGATTGCCAACTTGACTAGTTCTTTCTCAGGCAATACCATACTCAGTTTGGCCTTCTGAATCTGGAAGCGTTGAAGATAAGCAACAACAGACTCGGTGGGCTGTTGGGCCATCTGAGTGAGAAAAGCCAAGTCAACCTCAGGCTCGATAACCCCGAAAGTTTCTCGGAAGAGCTTTTCCATTGCTGGCCAATCCGTCACTGATCCAGGTCAGAGCTTAGAAAACCATCTAAAAGCAGCTCCAGAAAGAGAAGTACCAAAGATCCTGCACTTGAGTATGTCATCATTCTGATACTGGCCGCATTGTACCCTAAACCTGGCTAGATGAGTCACCGCATTCTCAGTATCCTCTCCTGAAAAAGTTGAAAAAATAATATTTTTGTATCCCTTGGGAAAAGGCGCGAGCATTATATGCGGCGAGAAAGGTCCCTCATAAACCCCATCAAGGTGGACCATAGGGTTAGCCAACCTAATCATCTCCTCAACCTCTTCGCGTCTCACATAATTTGGGCCGAGAGGAGGAGATGTCGCCATAGTCTGGCGAGCAGTTTACAGGGGTATTGCCTGGCTAGCGGCCGCTGTTCCTTCCCCGAGGCGAATGGTCCGGGGAGTGGTGGACTGTTGAAGGGTCATTGTTGGCGTGGTCACATCCTTTACCAGAGCTGTTATCTTGATTGGGTTGCCTGTTTGATCAATGCCATAGTAATTTCGTGGAAGTTCTTCGTACACATTTTCCGCCCCGTCGCTGTCGTATTGAGTAAACACAACAAGATCAGCATGAGTGCCTTCACCGATTTTCAGAGTCCTACTCTTTTGCTGAGCCGGTGGAGTGGCCTTGTTACCACCAATTACCAGGGCATTTTCCTTACTCTTAGTTGACGCGACAATAGCTATTGTAGAAGGTGTAGCCATGCTGCTGCTAGCCTTCTCTAGCGTATTCGGTGGTATATATTTACTAGATCCAGAGGGTTGGCCAAGACAACTAAGGATGACATTAGGATCTCCTAAGGCTTTATTCAGAACCTCTTTAGCCTGGTTCAACTCAGCTCTCTGGATGGCGACTTGGGTCACAAGGTTGGAACCCTCTTTACGTATAGCAGTGATGTCGGCCGCAGTATCCTTGCTCTGGGTGTTGTACTTACATAGGCATTTGCAAGCATAATTAGCTATAATGAGCCATACTCATGCTACCCCCAGCGGTACCGACTCCCGCCAAAGGAGTGACCTACGGGAACATAGCCAAGCAGGCTACCGCCTGAGCCCCGGCTTTCCCCCATATCATCTTTGACGCGCCTCCACGACACCTCCCCAAGACAGCATCAGAAGTTGGGGACTGAAGCACATCAGTCCCACATCTAAAACATGGAGAAGATCAGTCCCCTCCTCACCTATAAAAGGTTATCTTCTATCTCTTCATTAATTACGCATTTAATACTTACCTACTGTTACTTTGTCAACACAAATACATTGACTAACTTAGGCCTCGGAGAAGAGAAGACCGCCCAGCGCGGTCTCCCTCTAACTCCCTCTGTATTTCATTTGGCAGGTAGTGGAAGCCTTGAGAATATCATAGGTAACGGTCCGCTCAACGGACCAGAGTTAACAAGAGTTTAGCTACCGCTAAACTTTAAACATTAACATTGGCGCCGTCTATGGGAACCCTTGAACAAAAGGCCATCCCACCACATCCACTATGACTAACGGTAGCGGGGGAAACGCTGAGGAGCAGGCGGATCAGTCCGCCAACCCCCATCCCACCAACCCAATGATCAACGTCAATCCAGCGGTTAACGTTAACCGTGCACTATTTAGCACGCCGATCAACCCCAGCGGCGAACCCCAGGCTAGTTCCCAGATCCCACCAACCCAAACTATAGCGGAGGCTCACCGAGCGGTAGCTGCCCTCCGGTGCAGGACCTCACTGCTATGTATGAGCTAGCACTAGTGGACCTTCACAAAGCAAATAAAGAACGCAAGCAGGAGCGCAGAGAAAAGGTCGAGGCCCAAAAACAGGTGGCCACACTGATGTCAAGATTTGACAAGCTTAAGAGGGCGCTGGAGGCAAACGCCAACCTAGTGCAAAGCGAACAATCGTGGAGCACCAGGCACAGTCAGCCCAATCCCTAACCAATCATACAGATGCAGGTACCGCTGAACCCACCAGAGCTACGGGGAATGGGATCACCACCTCCGCCCCGACTAATGTTGGAACAAGAGGCGGAGTCACAACCGCACACCAGCAGCTCGACAAGCAGGGCTAGAACCGAGGGTAATATACCTGCCCCCAGGCGAGAGCTGGTTCAGCAGAACACCTAGGATGGACCCGATGGAGACACAACCGCCCTAATATTGGAGCGGATGCAACAACTAGAGCAAAGGCTAATCTGAGCCGAGGCAGGCGCCCTAGCGCCAATACCAAATTCACTATTTGCGTCTAGACCAGTGCCGATCACCGCCAGGATCCTGCATGCCATCCGCCCGACGCACATAAAGACACCAAACATGTCACAGCACAGCGACATGACTGACCCTTTTGTCCATAAGGACACCTTCAAAAAAGTCACCAATAACAACGGGTTCGATGACGCCACCCTCTGCCACTTGTTCAGCGAAACGCTGGATAGTGAGGCAATGAGTTGGTTTTTTGAGTGTCCGCCAGGGTCTATTGACTCATTCCATGCATTATCAAATGCTTTCCTCTCTTGGTTCATCCTGTTGGCCGCCGGACACCACAGTACAACTCAGCTATTCAACCTCAAGCAGGGGGCAAAGGAAACATTGAAGGAGTTCATCACCAGGTGGCGAGAGGTGTGGTGACCCGAGAGGGGGGTCCCACAGAGCCGCGACCCCGAGCTAATGAGAAACCGACATGTCACTTATGACATCTCGATGATTCATTAACCCGAAAACCGCAAGGCCTTTTGGGTTTAGTTTGTGGATTTACAAAACACTTTCTTGGACAAAACATTCTAGCAGCCTAACAACATATTTTCAAAAACGGAATTTAAAGTGGGCTAAAAGATTTGGGCTTGCAATAGGAGCCCAATTCAGAAAATGACAAATCACTAAGTAAATACAAGTATGAGAGACGCGCCCCAGGGTTACTGGTCTCCCGAAGTTTTGTAAATAAACGAGTAGAAAACAATTAAAAGTAAATAAATAAGAGACTTCAAAGTCCGGTAAAGGACTAAGATCTTAATTTAATAAATTCAAAGAAAAATACGTCAAGCCGGACTAAGTGCCTCCCCTGCACGCTCCCCGACCACACGCTTGAAACCTGCACACTGTTGTAGAGGTGAGTTTTCGTCCTCACATGCCCAATAGGGGCCGACCCAACCATGCTAGGTTTGAAAATAATAATAATAATCGAAAATATTTACTACATAATATTGTGCACGTTTATCGAAAATACTTTAAAAAGAGACAACCACAAACATTTATTCCGTTTATAAAGCATATGCAGTATGCTTCACACAACTTGGAGCTTCGAGATACTTACATGCCGGCTAAAATAAAACAAATCGGTGACCGACCTAGTTCGTCATCATTCGAGAACCGGCCAACTACCACTACACCAATTTTGTTATCAGACAACACTTTTTGCATAATGAAAAAAAAAATGTGTTGTGTGATGAAGAAAAGTGAATCACACAACATGTTTAGTAAACTTACGTTGTATAAGGTGGTTAAAATTCTGAAGTTTTTGTTTAGAAGGTCATTGCACAACGGTTACAAGAATAATCTGTTGTCTGAATCATAAAAAAAAATAGCAGTAGATTTCCCTCCCAGATCGACTCAAATTTGGCTCTAAATTGGTACTATATAGCACAACAGTATAGTTATATCTGTTGTATGAGAGTACCATGCAAAGCATGATACAACGGTTTTTGACTTTTTGTTGTGTGATGAAGTGGGAAATATTTGAATGTGCCTTTATTTGGCCCAAAATGGCACTCGAGCCCCCCAAAAACCTCCGAGTTTTGATTGAAATATAGCACCAAATTGATAATCAGACAACCAAATGAGTTGTTTCCGTTGTGTAAATGAGCATTGGCTAGCATGTTACTTTGGTTGCATATTATAGCGGGAACTTTTCCCTCTTTGGAACCTTAGCTGAGATTTAATTTGTTCACAATCAGACAACAAAACTTCATCTTTATGTTGTCTGATTCATAAAGCAAAAATTAAAAGCCCGCCTTTGACAACTTAATTAGCTAGCTAGCTAGGTTTATTGGATTTGCTCTCCCCGCGCGTCTAACACTTTGTCAAAACAGCCGTTTCCTCTC
>BDJD01006004.1:14600-42439 GCA_002564525.1 Rosa multiflora
CCGAAAACCCGCAAACCCGGACCGGCCTGTCAAAGCCCGACCCGTTCGGGCCGGGCCCTATTTTTTTTATAAGCAAAACGGTTCGGGCCGGGCCTTCAATTTCAAAGTTACGGTTCGGGCCGGGCCTTCACTTTCAAAGTTTGAAAAACCCGTCAGGCCCGTTTTAGTTAAAAATAGACAGATGTCCATATATTATTGGTCCAAATATAGGGCTCAAAATCTTAACTTAGGATCGAATGCACTGAATCATATTCCTCACTAAATACCTAAACGACTAATCAGTCTCAGACTCTCAGTAGCCTCCATTCTTCCCAAACCCGATCTGAAGACTTAGAGAGGCCGCCTCCTTCAGTCCTTCTTCCTGATCTGAACCGAGAGAGGCCGCAGCCTCCATTTCTTCCCAAACCCGATCTGAACCTAAAGAGCCTCGTCCTTCAGTCCTTCTTCCCGATCTGAACCGAGAGTGGCCGCCCAGCCCTAGTAGTGTTCCTCACTTCACCACCAACGCCTGCACCGCCATCTCCCTCACTTCACCTGCACCGCGATCTCCATCACTTCACGCCGAGACTGTTCTCTCTCTCTTCACATCACGCTGTGAGTTTCTTTCTCTTTGTTCAGTTTCTTTCTCTTTCTCTTTGTATCTCTCTCCCCCTTTCAATCTCTCTGTGTTCTTACTGTGTTTTCGCTTGTCAAGTTTTAAATTTGTTATTGATTTGCAGGCGGTTCGCTGGGTTTGTGTTTGGTGCCAAGGGGACTGTGATGGTTTGTCAAGTTTCTGTGATTCTGTGATTCAATCGTTTGCAAGGTATTTCTGGATTTGTCAAGTTTCTGTGATTATGTGATTCTGTGATTCTGGGTTTGCAAGGTATTTCTGTGATTCAATCGTTTTCGCTTGTCAAGTTTTAAATTTGTTATTGATACTAATGTTTCTGTGATTCAATCGTATTTCTGTATTTACTACAGATAAGACACCAGATAGTGTCAGCGCTCAACATGATACTAATGTTTACTCAATATATATAGAATCTAAAAATAAAACATGTACCTTTTATGCACATCTCTTTTCTCCTTCGCTGAATCCAAGACTTTGGTATAGGAATCAACAGTAAAACATTGTTGATCTAAGGCCTGAAGTCTAGTTTCAATATATCTCCTCTTTGCTGCATTAAACAAATTTTAAAACTATTGAGCATATGAATTCAATGGAATGCCCTGTTTGGAAAAACAATGGGGAAATGGGAAAGACATCTCACAGCCTGACACCATGTCAGACTTAAGTCTTAACTATATCATCGTGTGTATAAGTGTAGCAAAAATGTATATGGTTGCATCTGAAATTAAGACGAGCTAAAATCTCATCACATTCTGTTTTCTAATACTTACATTCCAGATCTTTACGGTGTTTACAGAGGTTATTATTAACTTCTTGTATTTTCATCTGAAACATATTCACCTCTTTCTCCACTTCACGAGATTTGGCACTCAAGTCATCAAACTCCATGGTAACAACCCTGCAGTAAGAACATACGAAACATATCCGGAACATTAACCTTGAAACCCCACAAAGCCAAACATTTAAGTTTTAATGACATGAGGCTAGTCATAAAATCTGATATTTAAGATTCAGTTGCTTGATCTTGGACTCTTGAAGTATAAAAGTAGACAGATATTGCAAATGCACATATGCTGTTACACTATAATCTGAGATGATGACACATATGCTTGCTTGATGCATTTGCCTTGCTGTCTGTAGTGCTAGTTGAGTAAAGTTGCAGCTTGAATGGTTTGTTATCTAAATCAATTTATGATGCCTGTTGTAGGGACCAGTGTGGAAGCCAATTAATGGAAGGCTACATTGTTGGTGAACTGCTGGATTGAAGACTGGAAGAATGGCTACTAAGTTGTTGTATTTGAATTAGGACTTTCTAATATCTATTTCATTGCATATTTGTACTTGAATTTGGACTTCATATTTAAATTTGGACACTTTGGATTTCAATTGTAGCTTTAATTGTTCTTGATGAGTACTTCAATTTGGATGTTTTGTATTCTAGATATTCGAATTTGCAGCTTGAACTTTGGATTTTGATAGTGTTTTAATTCAAATCTTCACCAGGTTGATCTGAATGATATATAGCAAAGTAGATATAAAAATGGTAAAATATAGGTTTTTGGGCCCGAAAACCGGCAAGCCCGGCCCGAAATGAAACGGGCCGGGCCCGGGCCGGTCCCTGTTTGTGTCAAAGCGGGCCGGGTCCGGGCCTAATGAAAAACGGGCCGGTCCCGGGCCCAGTGAAATTAATTTTAGACCCGGCCCGTGCCCAGCCCTAAGTGTGAGTGAGGGAGAATTCAGAGCACCGACGTGCGGTTGCACATTACATCAAATACATTTTTTTGTTATTAAAAAAAGATTGAGTATAAATTATTAAATACTAAAGGTTAATGTTGGGTCCCAACACTTATAAGATGATCTCAACATTTTTTTTATTGACTGAAACAAAATGAAAGTAGACCACATGCACAAATATTGACTGATTGCAATAAGCCAATAGCAATATTGACAACCAAACGAACGATCACTAGACACCGATTTCTGAGCGCTTTGATCTAGCAGTACTACTGATTCATACACTGGTTACTGCAGACTTTAGAAGATGCAAGTGTAGTCTTAGCCTTAGCCTTATCCATGAGTGATCTAGTTTAAACAAACACATATGCTCTTGAACTTCCAGAACAGTGCAACATGTTCGAAATTTTATGATTTAAAATTAAAATATATTTTATTTATTTCATTATTTATGTCGGGGGTTATTTTCATTTTGTGTTTATTTCTATATTTATAGTTTAGCGGTTCTATGTTTTAAATATATGATTATTATTTGACGGTTATATGGTTAATGAGGCTATTGATGGTCATGGTAGTGTAGCCTATATAAGGGTATATTGCTAGAGTTGGAAGGCTGGTTGGACATATTGTCAGATATGAAATGTCAAGATGGTCGGATACATATGAGGGATATCGTGATAAGAAAATGCACTCCACCATCATGCAACCCCTCTAGCACAACACCATATCCACCTAAAGTCCTCTTCCACATTATACATATATACACACACACACACACACACACACACACAGATATATATATATATATATATATATGTCTATTTTAAATATACACCTTTTTGAGTGCACAGGTGATTAAGGTTCAATCGAGCTTCGTAGCTGCACGACAGTGCTTGAAGAGTTATTGTATCTTAGGGGAAGTTCGTCATTCAACTATGTGCAGTAGGGGACGAATCGTGCGCTTGCACGCCTCGACTTGATAAGTTTTCCTATGTAAAAATCTATATATTGTTTAAGGAAAACTTGAATTGGGAGATAATTGAATCATACTTTTATTGATAATAGGGGTCTCTTTATATAGAGGATTACAATGCATAAAATCTGAATTATACAAGGAAAAGTAATCATACATTGAGTGGCTATCTCTAAGATTCTTTGAGATTATCTAATTAACCCTATTACCACTAGGTCAAGTAACCTAGAGTTTGGGCCAGACACATATTCTGGATTTACTTGAACACTCCCCATTGTGTCGCCCAAAAGTGGCGCTCCTCTCGTTGTCTCATTAAAAACCTTGCCGAGTAATAAAAACCATGTGGGACAAAAATAACCTCGGTCAAAGGGGAAAAAGAGCACAACACACTCTTCACGTTTTGAGACCATACATGTAGACATCTCCCCCCGATGACTACGGTCATAGGAGTTTGGATGATTTCCTCAAACGATACTACCAACATGTTTCTCGAAAGTGGAATTTAGGCAATGACTTAGTGAGCAAGCCTGCTACACTGTCCTCAGATTGAACCTAGTTCACTTTAATTTTGAAGAGAGTCTATTGTTGCTTATTATCCTTGGTATTGTCGCTTTTGATGTAGCCTTGCTTCATTTGTTCAAAACAAGCAGCATTATCCTAAATGCTTGTAGGCTCATCTGACTTCAAACCACAAGTGTTCGAACATGTGTAATTATGGATCAAATCCATATACATTCACGAACTACTTTGTGAAAAGCAATAATCTTTGCATTATTCCAAAATATAGCGACTAGGGTCTGTTCTATAGACCTCCAAGATATTACGGTCTTTACCCAAGATGAACACTTAACCAGTTTGATAATTATCTTTGTGTGGGTCAGAGAGATACCCAATATCAGCAAAACCTTCCAAAACACATGTCGTTTTAGGATGGGGATAGTGGACGCAGGCCAATGCTGGCGGCGTTCCTGGTGTGTGAAGGGTCTGAATCCATCATCTCTCTGTAGGGATAGAACAAGCCCATATCAACCGTACATCTCAAGTACCGAAAGATATCTTTTACACCAATCCAATGGCGTTGCGTTGGGGCAGAGCTATATCTACCTAACAAGTTCATTGTAAATGAGATGTCCAGTCTTGTGCATTGAGCTAAGTACAATAATGTGCCTATTGTACTTAAGTAAGGCACTCTTGCCTCTAACACATCTTCGTCATCATCCTTTGAACGAAGCATCATTAGTAACAACACTCTCCTCAAGATCCAAAGTGAGCTAGGTTCAATATGAGGATAATATGACAGACTTGTTTCCTAAGTCATTGCCTAAATCCACTTTGCAGACATCAAGGGGAGAAGTCTACATGAATGGTTTCAAAACGTGAAGGGTGTGTTGTGCTCTTTTTCCCCTTCGACCGAGGTTATTTTTGTCTCATTGGGTTTTTGTTACTCAGCAAGATTTTTAGCGAGGCAACGAGAGAAGCACCGTGTTTGGGTGACACATAGGGGAGTGTTCAAGTAAATCCCTATTTGTGTGTCTAGCCCAAACCCTAGGTTACTTGACCTAATGGTAATAGGGTTAAATTAGAAGGATCTATATATTCCTATTCAATGTATGATTACCTTTCCTTGTATGATTCGGGTTCTATGCATTGTAATTCTCTATATAAAGAGGCCCCTATTATCAATGAGAATAGACAACAATTCTCTCTCAAATATCGTTTCCCTAAAACTCATATATATTAGTAGCTAACAAGCAGGTACGTATATGTGCTTGGTACAATTGAGTTTATATACATAAGCCTATTTTCTATCAAGTCATATTTGCAAATTAAATTTGCTTTCAATGACAATTAATCTGCCATGAGATCAGGTTGGCTATTATTATGATTTGTTGACCGTTATATGAAACTGGCATTGCCGCTATGATATATAAAATGTTGCTACTCAAGCTCTTTCTATGTTGTCAGGTCAGTTACAAATGACATTTGCCTTTTGTTTCGAGAATATTATATTTTGATGCAATTACAGATTATTATTAATGGTTATTTGTCACTCCTTTATTCCGAAGACTAATGACAAATATTGTTCAAACAGTTTCATCTTCAACTTCCACCAAAAGAAAAAGACATCAAATTATCAGTAAAACCTAAAATATAGAACAAATTAAAAGAAAAATATGAATGGGAAAGTTATTGAACATCACCAAGTTCCTCAATGATGATCCTTTTAACACTTGCAACTAACATACAATCTAAAAAATATTTCCCTCTCAATTCATAAAGAAAACTTCTCGATGTATCGGATTTCAGCATTCGATCGTTAGAACTTACAGGTCAAAAATAAGACAAAACACAAAGCTTTTGATCAGGTTGGGACACAGTATAGCAGATTAGCAGGTCAATCATAATGCATACAACAGAGTTGGTTTTGATAGGAAAAAGGTTAAACAAAACATGCGTGCAAAGATTAAAAAGAAGAAAGCAGTAAGGAAATCATCTTGATCAAAGGGTCCGGATCAAGGGACACATAATTGTACAAAATTTTTTACAGTCCTCATGCACCCTTAGATTTTAAAACATTCAATGGTTTAGATTAAATATGAGAATGACCTTGCTGAGTAACAAAAACCCAGTGGGACAAAAATAACCTCTGTCGAAGGAGAAAAAGAGTACAACACACCCTTCTCGTTTTGAAACCATTCATGTAGACTTCTCTCCTTGATGTCTGCAAAGTGGATTTAGGAAATGACTTAGGAAACATGTCTGTCATATTATCCTCAGATCGAACCTAGCTCACTTTGGATCTTGAGGAGAGTGTTGTTGCTAATGATGCTTGGTGTTGTCGTCTTTGATGTATTCTTACTTCATTCGTTCAATGCAAGCAGCATTATCCTCATAAATTCACGTAGGCTCATCTGTGGTAGACTTCAAACCACAATTACTTCGAACATTGGTAATTATGAATCCAATCATTATACATTCATGAACTACTTCGTGAAGAGCAATAATCTCTACATGGTTCAAAGATATAGCGACTAGGGTCTGATTTATAGACCTCCAAGATATTGTGGTCTTACCCATGATGAATATATAACCAATTTAGGAACGACCTTTGTGTGGGTCAAAGAGATAACCAGCATCAGCAAAACCTTCCAAAACACTATTATTGTTTTGGGATGGGGATAAAGGACGCAGGCCCCTGTTGGTGGCGTTCCTGGTGTGTGATGGGTCTGAATCCATCATTTCTCTGTAAGAATAGAACATGCCCATATTACCAATTTAATCGCATCACGTTGGCGTAGAGCTATATCTAGCTAACAAATTCACTGCAAATGAGATGTCCGGTCTTGTGCATTGAGCTGAGTACAGTAATGTGCCTATTGTAATTTAGTAGGGCACTTCTGCCTCTAGCACATCTTCTTCATCATCCTTCAGATGAAGGATCAAGACCACAGACTATCATCCCTCAGACGAAGGCTTGACCTTGTCAAAACGCCTAAGCATCCATCAACACGGTGCTCAAGTTTCAAACAGAGACATAATCGTGTTCTCTCAAGATCCTTCACCTCAAACTCGAATTTCAAGTGTTCAGCAGTTTTCCTTAACTCTTTAAGGGCTTCTAATGAAGATCATGTCACCAACATGAACAGCGATAGAATCTAGAACTTGTCATAGAAACACGTGGGCATTTACATATCCCTTCCCAATCAAGTAGTCACTTAGTGAGCGTTTCAACCTCATTGTAAACGCACTCCGTGGTCTGGAGCCACTTAACTTAGGTGAATGAAGTTCACTAGGAACCTTCATGTATATTCTATATCTAGATCCACATAGAGATACGTAGTGACCACATTCGTAAGCTGCATGTTCAGTTATTCGAAAACTACCAAACTAACAAGGTAGTAGAGTGTAATGACATCCATTACGAGAGAATATGTCTTCTCGTAGTCGATTCCAGGGTGTTTTGTGAGAAGTCTTATGCCATAAGGCGAGATCACATCTCTTTTTCTCATCATGCTTTCTGACGAAGACCCATTAGTTAATAGGTTTTATGTTAGGAGGTGTTGGCATCATTGGCTCAAAAAACCTTCCTTTTTGTTAGAGAATCCAACTTAACCTGGATCGCATATTTCCATTTAGGCCAATTTTCTCTACATTGACATTCATTCATCAACGGAACGTGGTTCGATATCATCGGACTCAACGAAATCATGCGCATTGAAATACACGAATACATTATCAATCATGATAGAGTTTCTATTCCACGTCTCATGTACACTCGTGAACTTTTTAGAGAGATCTATATTCTCAGGAATAGGTATTGACGTTGAGGCGTCCCCCACTGATAACCATAATCTGGAACATTCTCATGAGACAAATTTTGAGTGTCAATGATCAAAGGATTGAAATGTGCCAAAGTATCCTTCGAGCCTCCCACGCATCCTAGCTGTGGTCATGGCCTGTAACGCCAGAGTGGCCCTCTCTATGGTGTTGGTGCCATGCCTACCTCCATGTAGGGTGGCACTACGTCCTTTCGTAGGAACGTCCATCCTTCCAGGTATGTTTGCAGCAAATATGTGTGATCTAGTCACTTTAGCAGGGATCAAGATGAGACATAGTAGGAACAGACCACGACAGTTCTTGTCGTTCCTACTGAACATCTGTGTTCTTATCTCCCCATAACGAAAGAAAGACTGTCTTATCAAAGTGACAATCAAATCTAGCGGTAAAGAGAGATCGCCTAGTAAGGGTATTAAGCGGCGGACGAAGGGATCAAGATGAGACATAGTAGGAACAGACCACGACAGTTCTTGTCGTTCCTACTGAACATCTGTGTTCTTATCTCCCCATAACAAAAGAAAGACTGTCTTATCAAAGTGACAATCAAATCTAGCGGTAAAGAGAGATCGCCTAGTAAGGGTATTAAGCGGCGGACGATTGTTGGAGTCTCATATCCAATGTATGTACCCATTCGTCTGTGATGACCCATCATAGTGCGTTGTGGCAGCGCAATAGGCACACAAATGACACACTCAAATATGTGTAAGTATGAGATAGTTGTACCCAGTCACTAGCTATAACGCAGAGATAGATTAGTGGCGGTGGGTCGTAGACGAATTAGCATAGCTGCATGCGATATTGCATCACCCCAAGAAGATATAGGGAGATTGTTGTGTATTACCAATGTCCAGACTATCATCATAGTAGTTTTCGCGAGACCATTTGAGTATGTGCATGGGAATATGATGTCCAACATCAATCCCAATGATATGCAATAATCATCGAAAGTCTTTGACATAAACTATGTGGCATTGTCAAGTCATATTGACTGAATGAGATGATCCAGGGAGTGAGCCCGTCGTCATATGATATCTGCTAGAAGTGTAGTATAAGCAACATGACGTGCAAATAACATGTTTTAGGGAATCGAAATTGGGAGAGAAATTGTTGTACGCGTGCATGAGTGCTTGTGCGGGGCTGCTGTGCGCTGGGCTTGCAGGGCTGCTGTCTGTAGGGTGTTCTGGGGTAGGGGGAGCGAGGATAACCATGTAAGTAGTGTGGCTAACAGCGAGGCTAGCACTGCAGAGGCGCAAGGCAGCAAGCAAGCAAGCAAGGCTAATCGTCAGGTGAGGCGAGGCTAACGCAGGTGCTGGCAAAATGCTGAAGTGAGGCTAACCAGGCCTGTTCGTAACTTCCAGTGGCCGATTTAGTGGTTTTTCGGCAGGTTCTTGTGGTTTTGCCGCCGGTTCTGGGCTCTTGGGATCGAGGGCTTCAAGATTTGCGGCGGGGGAAGTTAGGGTTTGAAGGTTATGATTTTAGAGTTTAAGGGTCACGGGTTCGTGCTGATAACTTATTTTAGGAAAACTGAAATTATGAGAGAATTGAGTTGTACTTTTATTGATAATTGAGGCATCTTTATATAGAGGATTACAAGTAAAGAATATGTGTCTTACAAGGTAACTGAATCATATAATTATTGAAATATCTCTGTAGATATCGGTGAGACTAACCCTATTACAACTCAGACAAGTAATCAGAGTTTGGGCCAGACACACAAACTAGGTGTCCTTAAACACATTAGTCTTTATTATTTTTGTATCTTACTTTTTCTTCAAAAAAGAAAAGTTTATTTATTTATTTATTTTGGTTGAAAAATAAATTATTATTCTTTTGTGTATTTGTGTCTTGTCTTTGTCATACTTCATCTATATCATTGAATGTTTTAAAATCTAAAGGGTTCTTAACCCAAAGCACCAAAATCAACAAAAAATGTCTCACTTACCCAGCAACAAATTTTTATTCTCACTAACCCAAAATGAAGCATGTTGACACCCAAAAATCCAGCAAGCCCAATTCATGCCTTAAGGCCCAATTCATATTTTGAGGCGAATTACACCCGTAAACATCACGCCACGCACGTGGACCCAAGCCACGTTCACACACTTGGGGCTTACAAGAATGGGTGTGGTGTGGAAGGTAACGGAATTGCATGAGACCCGTTATTAGTTTTAGGCTCGTTGATAATTTTGGACTTGGGACCAAAATTCATGCCCAACGACCTAACTCTTAATACAGGTAAGTGAGAAGAGAAAGAACCCAAATATCCAAGCCCAAATCCTTTAGAACCAAAAAAAAATAGTAAATGCTAAACATAGGATTCTTGATCCTAGCCGCATAGCATAATCCCATAATCCCAGCAGCACATAATCCCAGCAGCAGATTTCACGGCAGAAAATCTGCCAAACCTATTCCACAATCTTCTTTAGACAAAACCTGACAGGCCAAAGAGGCATTACAAAAACCAATACATGCATTTAACCCAAGCAATCTCTTTACCCAGCAGTAGAGACCTTCCATCGAGATTCCTTTAGCTGCTGGAATTGCATATAAATAGCTATGTTACTAACCAAGCAGGAGGGTAGAACGTGGTGTGCTAGCAAGCTCTCTAGCACTCTTCTTCTCCGATGCTTCCTCTCTCCCACATCCATCCATAGTTTTCCATCCTTTCAAACTCATCTTATGTCCAAACCCCCTTATCTCACAAATCTCAACCAATATACAACACTGCTGGGACCTCTTCTTCTCAAACTCATGCTTTTCTAGCTCCCAGGCCACATGCATCTTGCCAAGCCTCTCTTGGAATGTTCAATTCACTGCCTGCATATACAAGGAGCTGCCGGGAAGAACACAACAACAAGCTTCCTAGGATTTTTAATCCTTCGAAGTTTGCTGGGTCTAGTCTTCGCTAACTCAGACAAAGGGGCAAAGTTTTGAGTTCTCACCCATGAATATCCACTGTCGTACACCTCCGATCAAAGTGCCCCCTACAAAGCAAAATGACAATTTTAGCCTTAATCTAATTAATAAATTACACTTGATGCCACTCTCCTCTCTCCCCAGTACAACTCTCTCTCCCTGATCTCTATCAGTCTCTCTCTCTCTCCCTCCTTCAAAATCCGATTCCGGTCTCTCCCCTCCAAAATTCGATTCCGATTCCACCTCCTGGAACAGCGCCTCCTCTCTAATTCGAATTAGATCTAGTGAGTCGAGGAGTGCCGCTGGAATTTTGATCCTTTGATCTCCGGTGAGTCGAGAAGCTGCATTAGACGGCTTCAAAGCCTTCCCCACAGGCGGCAACCGTGATGTTGACGCAGTTGACTTCGCAGCCGCACAGCTCTTTTGTTCTTCGCCGGTCTGGGATCCGAGCCTTGCTTCAGAGTTCTAGCGGAGGCTGGAGCCAACCTCATCGATGAGCCTCTTTCGCCTCAATTCCATGGCAGCCCACAGCAGAACAATAATCTCCGGCAAGATTTGGGTTCGATTTCAAGAAATTTCGAAGCGGGGATCCCCGGTCTCTTCATGTCCAGCTAGCTCTACCGTGGGCTCGTGGTGTGGTTTAGATATTCCCCGAACCAATCTCCTCCTTGAACAGCGAGAAGTTGTGCTCGGCTCCGAGAATCTGTTCGGAAGGAGAAGAAGGAGAAAGAGAAGCTGCAGCCGCCCAAATAATTTTTTTTACAAGTGAGAGACGTCAGCGGTGAGCTCCGGAGGTGCTTCAATTCAGTGGTTTTTGTCCAGCTCTTAACTTGGGTGCCCAGAGTATTTTATGGGTAACCAAATCAGTTTTTTTTTTTTTTTTTTTTTTTTTAAGTAATGAGACAGAAGGAATGAAAAAAAATTGAATGTCTATTGGGAAGCAATAGACGTCTATTGGAGGCCAATAAGCGTTTTTAAATTGATATAATCTCTTTGTTTTTTTCTTCGAACAAAGTTTTATTTGTCTAAGTTTAGGGAGATTAGTTCATATTCTGGCAACCGAAAGTTTTATTGGGAATAATAGACATCTACTTGAGGGCAATACACGTCTACTAGGGGGCAACACACGGTTGATAGACGTCTATTGGGGGGCAATAGACATCTACTGGGGGGCAATAGACTATTGGGGCAATAGATGTCTATTGGGGGCAATAAACATTTCCGGTAAGGTTTTCAGAAAAGTCCTGTGGGCAGCGGCCGGTGACCGGATTCAGACGACCGGTGACCGGAATCCTGCGACCTATGATTGGAATCCGGCGAAAGTTGACAGGATTTCGGTGGCCGGTGACCGGAATCTGGCGAAAGTTGACCGGAATCCTGCTCCGGCAGCCTGTGACGGGGCTCTGGGGAAGTCTACTAGGTGGGCAGCGGCCGGTGACCGGATTCAGACGACCGGTGACCGGAATCCTGCGACCTATGATTGGAATCCGGCGAAAGTTGACAGGATTTCAGTGGCCGGTGACCGGAATCTGGCGAAAGTTGACCGGAATCCTGCTCCGGCAGCCTGTGACGGGGCTCTGGGGAAGTCTACTATGGTTTTTTTTTTTTCTCTCTCTCTCTCTCTCTCTAAGTAACAATGGGGTAAGGGTAAAATGGTATTAAAAAAAATCTTAATGGGGTATTAAGGAAAACCTCCTTAGAGTGTTTTGGGTAAGAGAGAATTAAAAAAACTTAATAGAGTAAGTGGGAAAAAAAATATCTAAAAATAGGGTAAATGGACAAAAACCCAAATCTAAAAGCCCATGAGAAGTATAAAAAATTGTACAATTGTGTGTCCCTTGATCCTGACCTTTGATCAAAAGTGAACATTACCTTTCAGAGAACACAAGCAAAATCAGAAATATCTAATTTACAATCAGCTGTAGCACAACTTAATCCAAAAAGATGTGGGGACATTAATTTTGAGTATATAATCTGCACCATCACAATATGTAAGTTATCTCTGTTTGACTCATTATACATCACTTTGAGTTTTAACAATTTGAAACCAATATTGCTATGATAGTATCAACTACCACAAAGGCAATTGTCAGTTCAGCATTCAAAAGTTCAGAAGTCCAATTCCGGAATATGGCTAGAGTGACAGCTTCTGAATTAGAGACACCTACAAGGAGGACATGATCATGAAACTGATCACCTCACAAGCCCGAACACATTCTACAGCTACGCAGGAAAA
This sequence comes from Rosa multiflora, assembly GCA_002564525.1. Classification (NCBI taxonomy): domain Eukaryota; kingdom Viridiplantae; phylum Streptophyta; class Magnoliopsida; order Rosales; family Rosaceae; genus Rosa; species Rosa multiflora. The sequence goes on from BDJD01006004.1 coordinate 27,411, forward strand.
GGAAGGATATTATTTGTACAAAGTACAAACTAACTGTATTGAGAAATCCATCCTAACAGTAGTTATCTAAGGCTACATAGAAAAGCGTATGCGAAACAATAACAACACAGAAGCAGCAACAACATTATGATCATCAAAAGTGAACACTAATTACCAGGAAAACTGTAGGTGAAGCAAACCTTGCTTCTTATCAACCCAGGCAAGAACAGGTTTCTGAATTAAAGTTCCTTTTGCTTATTGCTCAGCCCCTTTTTGGAATGGTATGAAGAAAAAGTTAAGGTCCGATTGCGTCTGCCTGGCCGGCATCCAGGAGGGGGCTGCTCTGTAAAGTCAGCCGCTCTATTCCTCCATTGAGGATTGCGACCCGGTTCCCTCCGGCCTCTAGCAGCAAAGCTACTGTTCCCCTACTTTAATGCCCTCACTTGGGTTACAAGCTCACGTGACAAACTCGGCGATACGATGCGGTAGGTAAGCCAATATGAAGCATCTGTGTCCTTTCTGCTTTACAATGTGGGACTCCGTCTCATATGTGTTTCACTCTAGGCAAAATTTCTAAGGTCTATATGACCCAGTAATCTCTTTTTTATTCTAATATGGTTACAACTTACAACACGAATTGCCGTAGATAAATTGAAAATAATTACAAGCTTAAGGAGAAAAGTTTTCCTTTGTTTTCTGTAGGAAGGAGATGAAAGGGTTATTCCTTCTATGGTTAGAAGTGGTCAGACCTCTGTGCAGAGATGATATGGGAGCACCAAAATATGCACGTACTATGAACTAACACAAGAATTTCCTACAGTTGGGAGCTTTACATAGACAGGGAACTCTGAGCTCGTCACATTCATCCTGCTCAAACAAGTAATCGTACGTTAGTTCTTCACCGGCCGAAACATTAGTCTTGGCAATGAGAACTATTCGGTTCTCCTCGCCCACACTCACGATCCTTGAATAGCAATTAGGCATGCACGAATGGTTAATTAACCGTGCTATATTTCCTTTACATGTAGCATCAATTACTACTTCCTCGCTGATCTTGAAAAGATAGCAATCTTTGCCTTGTAGCCTGTACCGTGCTTCCCTCAGATCTGCAATGCTGCGTCTTACCCGCTCACCACGATACTCAACTACCATTTCTCCTTCCTGAATACTCCTACGTGCAAATAGACCCCATCCATGTATTCCAGATTTTCCAATACAAACCCGGTGATTTTCAGTTTTCTGCAAGTGGTAAAGCCGATCCTTGAAGGAAGAAAAAATTTTAGAATCTTCTACTTCTTTAAATGTGCTCAAGCTATTTACTCCGTCTAATGAATGGTGTGTTGGTCCCCTTGGTCGATGAAAAATTGGTAGCCGCTCCCCACCCTTAAAATTTGATCTTTTAATAGCACGGCATCTTGCAGCAGAGAGTACTGGTTCTAACTCATAAGACTCTGAGGTTGAAGGTTCTGAAACTTCAGTTTTCTTTGATGACACCACCCTCGAACCCCTGAAGAACCCTTTCTCGTTTCGAAGCAAGCTTCTGGCAGCAAAAACCCCTGAAGGAGTATGAACAACGATAACAGCTTCTGGATTGGGAGTCCTGTGCACCGCACAATATATCAACTTGGTTGTTACTTGTTTCCCATTCTTCCCCACCTGGCAGTGCAACTCCATGCTGTAGCCTGCTCTTGATGCACAGGTTGCATGAAAATGAGTGGCGCATTTGCAACATGTGGTGCAGGAACCATGCGTCTGCGCACAAATTACACAACGCTTCAGAAAAGTAGTGGGTGGGATTCTAAGGATTCCAACAGCAGGTTCCATTTTCTCATGATTCAAGAAACCTATTTCGGGATGAAACCAAGCACAAGAGACATGAACCCACAAGGTGTCAACATCAGTGGGCTTCAAAGCACCTCCTTTCACTGGACAGAGACAACACTCTCTAACGATGTCAGGTGTTTCACATGCCCTACAAACCCATGAAGTAAAATCCTGGACATGTTTTGCACCATAGCATTCTTGGTGCACAGCTATTTGACACCTGTTGCATATGATCATTTTGTTATCTTCCCAATCTTCAACCCATCTACAAACTGCACATCTTTCACTTGTCCACTTTGCATCAACTGGCTCGTACTTTTCTTGTAAGGAATCAAGTAGTTGCTGCTTATCTAAACCAAGTTCATTATACTCTGCAATCCATTGTTCCAGTCTTAGCATTGTGGCCTTTACTTTCACACTATGCTTCCATTTCTTTGCTCTACAACCCGTGTGCCTTTCCCATTCACCAAGGCTCCGCATCTTTGACTCATCACACAGTCCACACTTACAAGCAACCATATGAAGGTTTGGCACATATGTTCCTTCCATGCCATTACAAACCACAGTTACGCAGGTCACATCTGACGATTCACATTCCTTATTTTTGCAATCAATGTGCTCCAGGTCCTTGAAAACATTACTGGAAATTTTGTCACACTCAGCATGGACCCAATCTCCACTCTCTGATATCTTCTTACATATGCCACAACATTGTTTTGATTTTTTCAACTTTGCACAATGTTTACATAAGTAAACTTGAGTTTCAGAACCTGAGCCCTTCACTGTTTTCATAGCTTTAGCTTGCCTTTTTTCATATAAATCAACTGAAGACGGCACTTGCCGGAGACCTCGAGCTGACCTCCGAAACTTTTCAGAGCTGATCTCATTCATTGCTGGCCGGTTGACCTCGACGGCAGCGGAAAACGACTCGTTGTATTCCGAAGAACCAGAGCCGCTGCTGAAATCTTCGACTGAGTAATGCCCCCCATTCGTTTTCCGCCTCTTCGGATTCGCGGCTTCTTTCAGCTTGCAGCGTTTCAAATTTGGCATTTCGAATCTCGGCGAACCCAAACCCTAGCTAATTTCTCATTGAACCCCAAACCAGAACTGAACCTGTTTAAATGGATGTTATATCATAATTTCCTAACCCATTGAGGATTCATATTCCTGCAATGTCATATATATATAGATTGAATGATAGATTCCTAACCTATCAAGGATAGCACTTTACTTTCGGTTTCCTTCTCCTATAAGTTATAATATCACTAGTTCATCACTCCTATGCATAAGCATGTCAAATGCGATCTCTATTAATACATGGAGTAACCAGCAGGTTAAGCTTGATTTTTTTTGTTTTTGTTTTTTTTTTTTATCGTCTTGACCTAAATGCGATGGCTAGGGCATGCCAACTCGCAGCCAAATGAAAGATTTGATTTTGCGCTTTATCTGAGGAGGGAAGCGTCTAGACCGTAGAGTTCAAATGCTTTGGTTGCAAGGACATTGATCGGGATCTTGAATTCTTGATCAAGGTCACATCTTGGGTGACTTCGAAAGTGCAAGTGGCTAACTTGCTCTCCAAGAAGTAGAATCTGAATACCACCTTCGTTTTCAGCGACATATTTCGGTTGTAGGACCATGTGCTTTCACTTCAATCGTGTGATTGAAGGCCTTCACTTTGGTCGTGACTATCTCAGCCATGGAAGTAGCATTCCAAAACCTATATGGACTAGGTATACCATAGCCAAAATTTTAACCGATTATACATTACATTCAATACACAATTTTAGGGCATTGCCAAATATATACAATTTTAGGGCATTGCCAAATACACACAATTTTAGGGATGCATTACCTATTAGGACTAGGAATTCCATAGCCAATTTCTTATAGGGTCATTATTCAAACGATTTTAAACGTGGAGCAAGCAAAAGAAAGATTGCGAGTTGGGAGACTAACAGGGATAGGTAATTCTCAGTGTTGATATCTGCTACACAATACTAGCTAAATTCGTGGATGAAGTGCTAGAATCAGTTGCCAAAACTCTTGAAAGCTCTGCTGTGATTTACCTTCTGGACATCAGAGGTTCATGATTTCAACATCATGCATTAGCTATCCCCAGCACAAGCAAGATTCCATTATCATTGAGATGGGGCTAGGAAGGGAGAGGGCCAGATTATTACTCCAGGGATCGCACGATAGTGGTACTAAATTGAAGTACTGTAATTTTAGTGTTGTACCTCTAGAATGTTATGGTTCACATTATTCAATACCCTCAATACTTGTGTGGTATTGAAGTAACAGAGTTGGTGACATCCAAAGTGAATTTCTGAAAAGAGAAGATGTAAAGATCTTAAGCACCGTTATCATCTCAGCAAATTGGCATACAGAGAGAAAGCTTGGTGAAAAAAATGCCTGTAGCTTCCAAGTTGTTCAATAAATCATTATATACTTATACCCCAAGGCCCCAACATATAACAACAACTGCTTAAAATGACAGAACCTGTAGGTGTCAAAGAATCAATAGACCAATTACAAGTGAAACAAAATGAAAAGACCATAGACCACATGCACACGTATCCCACTTATGCCAAAACAATCACAATTTTCAGAGTCAATGACCACTAAACATTGATATCTGAGCGCTTTGATCTGGCAGCACTGCTGATTTCTGGATAACTAGAATACGCAAATCTAGGGATGCTGTAATTTTCAGAAACTGCAACTGGCTGCTGTGGATAAAGAGTGGGAGGTGGTGTCAGATTGCGTTGTGCTGGAAGAGGAGGGAGCATGTTGTAGTTGTAAGGATCACCATGTAAACTACAAGGGAGGAAAAGGAAGAACAAAAAAAAAAAACTTAGGACAAGAATCATCAATTCAAACACCTAAGACAACAAAATGAGCGAAGAAATGATGATTTGTTATAGACTAAATTCAACAGATCATGTCTCATAACATGTAGCATGTAGCTGGCATTCTGGCGAGATGATTATGTTTTATTGCATTAAACAAGCTTGAGAGAAACTTGTAACAGAGAAACTTGTAACTTGCAGGAAGTACCTGCTCTTCTTCCTGTATGAATGATCCTCATCACTCCAATTTTCATCTACTGTCTGCGCAGGACTTGCAACCGGAGAAATAGACCATGGACTTTGTGCAGGTAAATCATCAGAAAAATATCTTCTCCTAATCAACTGAAACCAGCGCAACAGAAGAGTTGGACATTTGTCTTGAGACAAAACATATAAGCTAACAAGAACAAGCAGAGAAATACAGACCATTCGGAAGAATTTCATCACAGCTTCCTTGTCATATCTTGCTTCTTTGGCAGCCTGTAACCAGACCATCATGTCTCAGTATAACTACAGCTGATATAACACCCATACATAATTTCACCAATCCTCAATATGTTTGTGCCAAGAAACATGATGGCAAATCATATTACAGCAATAGAACACAAAGACTTCATACAAGTCAAAAGTTACATATATTTTGCTTAGGTTAGTCTATGCAAACCATAAAAAAAAAATATTAGCAACGTATCAACTACAACATTTCCTCAAACTACAAAGCCGGCCCCGATCCAAATAGATTAGTTCTAACGGAGATCTCGAACAATGCTTTGCCTAAAATAATATAGGCAAAAACGTACTGAAATTAGTGGTATGGGGATAGGTTACTCAACTACAGTTAAGGCAAGAATGGCATAGAAGTGCTGGCATGAAGAATCTTATCAAGAATACACCTTATAGTTTCCATTCTTATATTTGAAAAACAGTGAAACAATGTCAGCATCCAGGACCTATACGACCCCGCAAATTTTTAATAGAAGTATAGAACTGAGAAGGGAGAGAAGCTACAATAACCATTATTAAAGTAACTATTATACCAAGATTTTGAGATTTACTACCAAAGATTGTTTTTCTGGAAACAAATTTCACAACTTACAACAGGATAACTACTTGGAGCAAGATAGGCGCACCTTATACTTTTCCTAAATGGATCATATTTTCTTGAATTTTGGAAGGACAACCTAAATGTTTGCTAGATGTTGTGAACATAATTTGGTACCCCATTGCTGACAAATGACATCCACACAAGTGAATGGCACAGTAAAAAATGAATAAGATTCCCATCTGAACTACAAGGCCTTACAGTAGTAAAGAACCCCATTCAAATTTTGCCTGCTGCCATATGTTATCTCATCGTTAACATAAAGCTAACAGAAACATCTCTCAAATGTCAGACAAAAGCATTTCAGTTAGTATAGATCATATCTTCCTCTCTGCTAGTTAAAACATTAGAAAATAAAATGTTGTCATCTCATCGACAAGAAAAAGTAATTCGAATATAAGAAAAAAAAATTATGGTAGATATACTCGACAAAACTCTTGGAAGCACTGAAGTGGGCTTGGCTGAATTTTATTCTTGTCTCAACTAATGCTGCCTTTACTTCAACTAGATGATCAAGAAACAACATACATTATGTGTGTGTGTGCATAATTTGATATATTAAAGATATACCTAGTCTAGCGTTGAGTCTAATTAACTCACTTTAAATTTTATCAATTTAAAATCCAATAGGCACCAAGTCCATCATGTGCCACTCGGGTGGGGGGGTGTGGGGTGATACGGAGCGGATTGATCTCCCATATATGTCCAACCACACGTAGACTGGCATCATCTTTTGGGGAAGCAACCTTGTGTGAGGCGATTTTGGCCTCATATTGTTGGCTGAAAACATTGTAACTAAGGAAGACAAAGGCAAAGTATTTGTCGAAGTATCTAGGCTGCTTCATAGACTTAGGTAGCCGTTGATTTATGGATTCTTAGATTATTCTTCATTGTGATCTAGGAGCTGCATGTAGCAGATTTCAAGACTACATTTTCACAGAATTGTGCAATTTCACTTGGTTGTTTGTGAAAAATTGACAATACTGTCAAGTTAGTGGGCCTCCTATCCACAACTAGACTTTTATTTGCAAACAGATCAAACGCAAATACAACAAATTGATTCATTAGATACTATGTTACCATTTTTTAATTTAATTCTCATCAGTCACATTGCCTAGACAACAGGCAATGTCCAAGGAGTAAAAGGTGGAAAATGAAAATGAAAATAAATAAACTGCTACTTACCGCAATAAGGCCTCCAGCTCCAGGAAAACTTTCAGTCAGTGGAAGTTCCTCACTCGATGGAAGCAAACCTTGCTTCTCAACCCACTGTCGGGCAACGTCAACAAGATTGCCACTGCTTCCCCTTGTACCCTCCTTTGCAGCAATATCTGCTTTGTTACCAATAACAATATACGGGACAGGAAGGCCACCAGGACCCCCAGATCCTAGAGGAGCTGAAAATGACCCAGTTGCAGAAATCTCAGCTGCCCACTTGTGCAAGCCAGTTTTTGTCCTTCTTTGGGAGAGATCATGAACAAAGATTACACCTACACATGAATTTCAATCAAGAACTAAGTTGAAGATCTCATACATCTGTCTCTAACATGTTGGTTACATTGCTTTTAATAGGAAGTGGAACATGAGAATTGATGTCTGGATACTGTTAACAAATTGTGTCACCACAATGGTGATAACCATATCATACCATGATTTAACACAATTTCTATTCAAAACTTTTCATGCTCATTGCATTTTTGATACATAGAACATGCATTCATCAAGAGATGCAAAGATGTTTAACACATACATTTACAAGGCCACGCAAAGTTGTTGATTTCATAAATAAAAAAATACAAGCACAAAATAACATCTCCAAACTTACCATTTATTTGGGAATAAAAAAGAGACCGGCATTCTTTGTATCTATCATGTCCACATATATCCCAGAGTTCTATAAAGAATTCCCTCTCAGCATCACCTTTAATGCTGCTTGACGAGCTACCAGAATTCCCATAAGTAGTGTGCTGGATAAAACAATAATAGTGAAGACTTAGGAGACTTCAATTCTCAACAATGGCTCTGAACTCTTTAAGATACAAAGTAGTAGTAATTTTTACCTTTACACCAACTGAACATCCTACTGTTTGAGGAGGGCGGGCAGTGGAAGAACCGTTGACAATCAGATGAACAAGAGAAGTTTTTCCAACACCTATGAATAGATCAAAATCAAAAGATGATGTTCTACATTAACAACTGAAGTTACAAGATATAGTGTACAACAAAGCAGAGTTTGGAGAAAGATCATCCTCCATGCATGCGTTATAAAATTGCACTTAAACGCATGCACACATGCTAAACTATAGACTCAGAGGGTTCCATTTCAGGCTATCAAATACTGCTTCATCCAATACATGATCATAAACATGTAAACTGTTATTCTTCTAGATAGCAAAGATGATATACCATAGCAATGAGTATGGCAAAATAAGGATCTGGATATTTTGTTTAATTTATGAAAAACAGAACTTCCACTAAAAAAGAAAAACAATAGAATACAGAGAACAAGGTCCACCACAGAAAAAATGCACAAGCCACCTACTAGAAACTCTACTAGATCAAGATAACAACAGCATAACATTAACAGAAAACAATTAACTCATAGCTGCTAAAATAAATTCCTACACTTTGCTAAAGTGAATGTCCATAGAGAAGCCCAAACCAGACCCTCTCACTCTCCACATTATCATTATCCTGTTAATTTCCAATCATATGCCAATAACACAGTGAAGTAATAAATGACATACTTAAAAGCACTCTTGCAAATAAACACCAATTGACAGAACTGGAACAAAAGTATAAAAGCTTTTCAGCACCATATCATAAGTATACAGCTTCCCATGAGAAATTATACAAACCAAAACACTTGTAACTTTGAGAGCACTTCAGCTTTCCATATTACAAAGGAGGGAATGAAAAAAGAAAGAGAACGGCTATCCATCGGGTAATTTGAGAACGATTTACAAAGAAAAACTCTAGAAGATTCTAGATTCAGTTTATCTAAGAGGAGAGCTCCCTGCTCATGGAGATTAAACCAAAAGTCCCAACAAAAGAAATGAAAGAAAAGGGAAAGAACAAAAAAACCGCACATTCTTACCAGAGTAACCCGGGTATCGAGAAAACCAATAAAGACATGGAAACCAGAACAAAAAGATGCTTCCCTTCCTCGCCCCCCACCCCAAAAAAAAAAAAAAAAAATCTTCCAAAAACCTTCTGTCTTTCCTAATTGGCCAACCCCAAAATAACAACAAGAAACAAACAAATCACTTTGCCCGGTCACCTACTAGGATTTCTTACAACAGTTTTAGGATCCTACCACTTTCATTCTTCCCCGACTTGCTCCTTATTATAGTGTGGCAAAGAGAATGGGTCTCTGATTGGAGTTCCCTGCCTAATTTCCTGGGAAAGCGTCAATTCTCCTCACTAGATTCCCCAACCCTAGCCCTCCTTAGTTTCCTTCTACCACCCCTTTTAACAAACAATTTTTAAAAACCATTGCCACAGATAACAGATTGAAAAGCTGCTCCACACTGATGGGATTAAAGTCCACTCCCCCCCTCCCCCATCCCTGACAAACAGAGTAATTAAGTATTATGATATTAATTATTAACTGATAAAGTCTTCAGAATCCCATGGCCAACTCAAAACTCTTGCCAACTCAAAACTCTTCCCAAAACACTAACTTTCCCATTGCCCACTCAAAACGACGACAAGAAACAAAGATATCAACCCCTTTAGAGATCTCTTTCCTGGTACCAACTTGGACCTTTAAAGTTTAGGATCCCAACCATTTTCATTCAGCCCATACTTGCTCCATATTACATCATGCCAAAGAGAATTCTCTCAAAGTTCATTTCTCTACCAAGTTCGCTACCCCTAACCCTCCTCTGTTCTTAGCTTGCGACACCACATCTTACCTTACCAAATGGTCCTCCTTTTCCTTCTGCCATCCATTTCCACAAAAATACTATCTTGCTTCCACACCGCAAGGAGTCTTAAAATAAAAGAATGCAATGGCAAGCTGCTCAACACCAATTGGATAAAACTCAAAGCACTGGCAAGCTACTCAGGCATAGATCTTTCCTAAATCTAAAAGATCAATCTCCCACTAGCCCCACATGGAATCAACATCACTCTTGAATAAACCTTCATAGAAGAATAATATCATGGCCTCAAATGGGGTACGCTGAGCAATACACCCATCAAAGACATTCTCACATGCCCCTTAACTTCCTTCATTCAAATTATTTAGACAGTCACTTAAAACTAAAGCCTCTCCACCCAACCCCAGATGTACTTCTTAATCCAACACACTAATTAATCTGATCCAAAGAAGCAGCAATCACTCTGATCACAACTATGCCCAAACCATACCACCCCAAAAGTCCTAACCAAATCTAATTCTCAATCCATATTCTTCATACATGATGCTTCCACTAATTACTAAACACATATAACAGTACAGAACAAACAAATCAAAACTTGCAAAACCCAAAAGAGAGAGAAAAACTAAATCTTTAGTGATAATCAAATACCTGAGTCACCAACAACAAGAACTCGAACCTGCCCAGAAGGCGGCCCGCTACCGTTTTGATCTTTGTTCTCCCTCTCACGTTCCCTCCAGAACATTTTGTCCTCCAAAAATCTACAAACCCAAAATCACCTCAAAAATCAAAGAAGCAATCTTTCTCGACCCACAAATCAAGTCCCATCAAACACACACAGAAACGAACAATTTCTCCAAATGGGTACCCTCGGTTTCAATCTAAAATCCATTTTCCATTAAGATCAAGCCCCAAGATCGAAGCTTTAAACGCAGAACCCATTTGGGAACATGTCCCAGAGAACCCAATAGAGAGAGCCCAAGAACCGAGACGAGCTCCACGAACAGATCGGTTCAGGTGTCTCTGTGTTGTCAACTCAAAGTAAAAAAAACTGAATTTGGCTCCAACTTGCCGGTGTGCATTTTTTTCTTCGATCACTTTTTTTTATGTCTGCGTTTTTATGAACGAGTTCGCGGTAGAGTTTCAAGTACTGAATACCGAGCAAGATCTCGAGGTTACTTAATCAAATATTTTTATCAGATGACCAAAAACATAAATATTTTAAAACAAATTACATATAAGTTATTAACAAAATATGACTTAACTAGAAGATAATCTTACAAAATAAGGACAATGTGTTCTCCACTTACCACTTGTCATGAGTTAATTTACTTTTTTATTCTTAACTATTTTTTTGACTTCTAATCCCTTTATAATGATCTTATTACAATCTGATCAAATCTTGCCACATGTCATGAGTCAATTTACTTTTTTACCCTTAATTATTTCTTTTGACTTCTAATCCCCTTTATGTTACGTTTTTTTTTTTTAAATAATCCGTTTATTTTACTTTTTTTCCTCTTTGAGAATAATCTTTTTATGTTACTTCACAAAACCTCACTCTCCTACTACTTTCATCTCATCATCTAATCCTGCTACTACACTCGTCCAATCCTGCTACTATACTTATACTCGTCCATTTCTGTTACTCGTTTTCTGCTACTGTCCAATCCTGCTACTGCACTCATACTCGTTCAGTTCTGCTACTACACTTGTACACGTGTTCTGCTACTACACTTGTACACGTGTTCTGCTATTACACTTGTACACGTGTTCTGCTACTGCACTCGTCATCGTCTAATTATGCTACTGCACTCGTCCAATCCTGCCACTGCACTCACTGCACTCATACTCGTTCAGTTCTGCTACTACACATGTACTCGTGTTCTGCTACTGCACTTGTTCAATCTCGCTACTGCACTCGCTGCACTCATACTCGTCCAGTTCTGCTACTGCACTCGTCATCGTCTAATTCTGCTACTGCACTCTTCATCATCTAATCCTGCTACTGCACACATACTCGTCTAGTTCTGCTATTGCATTCTTCCTTATCTTGATTTAAGAGTTTGATAATAAAGGACGCGACAAGACGAGTTTGTGGAAATTCTCGGGGAATTTTTCAGATACCCGAACTAATTTTTATGAATTTTAGCAATTTTAGTATTAAAGAAATTATTTCATAAAAAAAAAAAAAAAAAAAATTCTAGCCCAATCTAGTCTGTGTATTATCTCCATAGCTTGATATCAACCATTGAGATCAAGAACATAGTGGCTGGAATAGAACCGAGCACACCATATTTTACCAGAAGCTTCAAGCTTCTTCGACTCCGATCGACGACCCGCAACCTGAATCCAGATCCGACCGGAATTCTTCGCTCTGACCATCTTCGGCCTGGAAACCTATCGTGTTCCGTTCTTCACACCGTCGTCGTCACGCCTGTGGCTGTGCTTCGTCTGATAGTGCACCGTGGACGAAGTACAAACGAAAGCGTATAGCAGCTCCGACAGGTTTTGCATTTTTCAGAGATTCGAGTTGGACTCGCCGAAATCTGACGTGAGATTGACCATGGGCACCAGAGCTATGGCAGTGTTTGGAGTTGGACGAGGCGACGTTGAACAGTTGTTCTTCCTCAAAGCCTTTCTGATGAGAGATGAGAGATGAGAGAAGTTTTGCTCTGATAATGGCATTGCAGTAATTTTAATGAAAGATTGTATTAATTCGTAATTACATATGAAATTTCAGAGGTTAAGTCTAGTCCATTCTCTTTGGGCTTTGGCTTTGTGTCCTTAATTGTATAAATCTAATACAAGATGGGGTTTCTGTTTTTGTAAATTTGGTCTGTTACTTATATGTAATTTTCTAAATATTTTATCATTTTTGATATGAAGACAAATTTATCGCAATTTTATTCTCCCAAAAAAAATTTATCTTAATTTGCAATTTACATTGGTGTTTCTATTTTTAATTGGAATTCATATATAATGACAAACTTTAAATCATTAAAAAAAAAACATAGAGTATGAATTGTAATACAAGGAAGGTGAATTTTAATCTCTTGAAAAAAATAAAAGGGAAAATATCACAAATGGTCACTGAGTAATGACTCATTCGACACGTAATTCATTTAACAATATCACTTAACTCACTCACTTTTACATCTGTCTTTCACTTAACTCATTGTCGTTAATTTTACCGTTAAAAACCATTAAAATATTTTTTTCTAAACACTAAAAAAATGCATTTATAACTTTTTAAAAAAATTGAAATTATATATTTAAATTAAAATAAAATTCTTTTGTATTAGAAATTTTAAAAAAAAATTGAAAAAAATCTAATATATTTAGAAATTTTTTTAAGTTAAAAATGTTTTTTTTTTAAGCATTTTGACAAATATACCCTCAATTTTAACGGTAGAATTTATGGCAGAATTAGCGACAGTGAATTAAGTAAAAGACGGATGTAAAAATGAGTGAGTTAAATATTATTGTTGAAACATTATTGTTGAAAATACAGTGAGTTAAGTGTCTAATGAGTCATAACTCAGTGATTATTTGTGATTTTTTGCGAAAATAAAAAGAACTCAAATGATATAGGCCTATAACCATATAAATGATCACTTAGAAGCTAGAACAACAAATCTATATTCTCAATCCATAGACAACAAATCCATGAAAATGTGGTCGAGATTGGAGTCCAAAAATCAGACCGATTCAGTTTTTATATATAAACTCATAGAATAACCGAAACCTATATTTAGATATGGATAATTATATCAAACTTGAATTCCAAACAGAACGGATCCCATGTCCGCAATACCGGTAACCTCAAAACACTGCACTACTGAACCAAATGAGGATAATCAACAATCGAAAATCAAGATTAATAGAGTAACAGGCCAGCCAATTAATGAAACCTAACACTATATGGAGAAAAGTCTGTCTTGAAGACACGGGAAAGACTGACGATTGTAATTGTCAATTGGGGTTGCCCAACATAAATATAAGTGAGAATGTGAGGTTGTTGCAAGCCGCAAGGGGAGTTCATCAACAATGACAAGGAGATTAACATCCGGTCTGGACAAAACAATGGCAACAGACCCAGGGCAACAAGTGTTCAAAAAGGAGCGACAAGAAAAGTAAAAAACTCTAGCAAAGTAAGGACCTTTAAACAATTTTCTATTTGTGGTTATCCCCTTAAGTTTTATTTTTTTTATTTTACACTGATCTCATTGTGTTAAGCAAAGCATTAAAGTTATACAACATTGTCAGTGTTGAAGGAAAACCTAATTTGTGTTTAGCCCAAACCCTAGGTTACTTGACCTAGTGGTAATATGATTTTATTAGAAGGATCTAGAATCCTAATCAATGTAGAATTACCTTCCTTGTATGATTGAGATTCTATGTATTGTAATCCTCTATATAAAGATGCCCCTATTATCAATGAGAACACACAGCAAATTCCTCTCAAATTCAGTTTCTCTACAACACGTTATCAGCACGAGCCTCTAACCCTGAAACCCTAATTTTGTAGCCCCCAAAATCCTGCAACCACCGCCCCACATATCGAAGCCCTAATCCCAAGGAACCCAGAACCGACGGCGGACCCACCGGAACCTGCCGGAAAACCCGTGAACCGGCCATCGGAAAAATCAGACCGGCCCCTGCCTTGTGCCTGCCCCTGCGAGCCCTGCCGAGCAGCTGCCGAGAGCTGCCGAGACGAGTGCTTGCCCCTGCCGAGCCTTGTGCCTGCATCTGCCGAGACCTGCCGAGACGAGTGCTTGCCCCTGCCGAGCCTTGTGCCTGCATCTGCCGAGACCTGCCGAGACGAGTGCCTGCCCCTGCCGAGCCTTGTGCCTGCAACTGCCGACACCTGCCGAACCCCTGCGCAACACCTGCCGACAGGCCCTGCATACCCTCCGCACAGCCCCTGCACAAGCCCTGCACAAGCCCTGCACTTGCCCCGCAGCAGCCCCGCACGCCTCCGCAACTGCCCTGCCTAGCTCCGACCACCAGTTTCCGGCCACTTTTCCGGCGACCTCCGACGACCCTTTTCCGGCCACCTTCAAAGGACTTTTCCGGTCAAAATTTCCGGCTATTTTTCAAGGTAAACTTTTCTAAAAGTTCTCGTTTTTGAAGTTTTTCATTATTTTCTTCTTTTCTCGGGGACTTCCAACATCCCTTCTTCTACCCCCCTTTCTTCTTCATAGGGGAGACCAATAGTCGAACTGTGGGGGTTCGTGCTCACTCCAAGCTTGGAGCTTGTAGAGTCCTCCAAACTTAGAGTTTGTTGAGAAGAAAACGATCGACCACATACATCGTCGTTTTGACCTAATCCAAAACCCCTCTTGGAATCGGATTTTCTTGGAAGCGACTACGCTCAGAAAATCCCTA
>BDJD01006005.1:0-12840 GCA_002564525.1 Rosa multiflora
AATGTGACTCCTAATGAAGCTACTGTCAGATCATTGGTTCATGGGGTGTTTCGTTGCATGGACCCCAGTAAGGCTTTTGAGCTGTTATTAAGTTTTGTTGAAAGGGAGTCTCTCTTGTTTAAGGTAGCTTGTGATACCATACTGTATTGCCTTTCAATTAACCAGATGGCAAGGGAGATTGCTGTGTTTTTAAAGAAATCTGGTGCGAAAGGTTATTTGCCTGACAGTTCAACATTCAACATCGCAATGGTTTGTTTGACAAAGGAATCAGCTCATCCTCAGCATGACGTACATGATATATTTGAAAGTTTTATACATCGAGGTGGAAAACCAGGATTTGGTACTTATCTTGCATTAATTGAAGCTATGTACAAGTCCGGAAACCTTGATGAGGGGAATCAAATCTTTGAGCAAATGATCAAGGATGGACTTGTATCTAGTGTCTTCTCATATAACATGGTAATTGATTGCTTTTGCAAAGCCCAAATTATGCACATGGCATCAAAGGCTTTTGGAGATATGCAGCAGAAAGGTATTCCTCCTAACCTTGTAACATTCAATACACTTCTTACCGGATATTGCAAGGCTGGAGAGGTAAGTAAGGCACATGAACTGTTAATAATGCTCCTAGAACATGGTTTCAAACCGGATATATTCACTTTTAGTACAATAATTGACGGACTCTGTCGGGTGCACAAGATTGATGACGCTTTCGATTGTTTTGCTGAGATGGTCAGGTGGGGGATCACTCCAAATGTCATCACATACAATATATTGTTACGCATCAAGGATTTGTGTTTCGTCGGAGATATTGCTAGAGGAGTGCGACTAATGAAAAGTATGCAGGTAGATGGAATAAAACCAGATGCTTACTCTTTCAGTTATCTTATTCAAAGTCTTTGTAGGATGAACAAGGTTGAGAAAGCAGAGGAATTTTTTCTTGCTATGTTGAGATCAGGTTTGAATCCTGACAATTATACATACAGTGTTTTTATCAAGGCATTGTGTGACTTGGGAAGACTTGACGTGGCAAAGGAGATATTCCTCTCTATGGAAGCATATGATTGTTTACCCGATTCTTCTATTTGCAATGTAATGTTGGATTCTCTGGTTCAGCATAACCGTTTTGAAGAGGCCTGTAGAATAGTAAAAAGTTTTGTCAGGAGGAAAAACTAAATTCCTAACTTGTTGGATACGGTCAACCCATGAGTCGATGTTGCTTTGTATCAACATTGGTCCAGGAGTCGGGTCCAGCCTTAATAGAAAACACTGATGAATAGTTTGTGTAATGCATTTTGGAATCAATTGCATACTGGATATGGTCTTATGCTGCTTTGTATCAGCCTTGCCTCTGAAGTCAGGCCCTGCCGTGATACACAAAGCCGATTCTTATAGAAACGAAAAGCAAAACACACAAGGCTGATTGACAGTTCTGTATTGCATTTTCAGAATGAACTGCATCCTGAGTATGTTGCAAGAGACTTCAATTTATCTCCTGGGTATGTAGCAATGCACTCTACTCCTTCTTCCTTAATTGTTTTATTATTTCTCGGTGATAAGTTGCATTATTGTTGGTGTATGCATGTAGAGTTGTTTACTCGTCTCCAAGCAAATTTCTGCTCTATATATGTAGTTAATTTTATGTTGCATTTTTATGACGCAAACTTAAAACATTACCAAGATACCAAAATAAGTACATAATCATAGATTTTATGCTAGCATACCTGGATTATTGAAAAAGTTTCTAAGAAAGGAGTTGACTGAATATTTTCCCGACTTCTCCAACAGCCATCTTCTTGTCTTGTGTACTTAATTAGTGTGTGAACTGAACTCTGCCTGCACCAATTTAGTTAACTCCTCAGCTTTCCCATCCTTTAGATTCCTTTAAATTGAAAATGCCAACTTACTGGACAATTACAATTCAAGACCATTGCAGTGTGAGGATGGTTCTTGGCCATTGAAGTAGTTTTTTTTTTTTCCCTTACTCCGGTAGTGAAGAGGAAAGTTGTCTAGTAATTAATTGAGAGGTTGATTCCCTATTGAAGTAATAGGGTAGGTTACTGGTGTGAAGCTGTTCAGCAATGAAGCTGTTCTTGGGAAACGGTTGTGGCTGTTTCCTGAAAGGGAGGATTAGTTGCATTAGTTGATTGAAAATCCAGAAGTATGGGGCTCAGAAATGCAAAACCCTTGGTGAGATGATCTAGTAGGTGGCTGTGGAAGGGCATTAGTATGATTCAATGAGGACTTGATTAGCCATTGTGAAGATGCTGATAAACAATAAAGCTCTCTTGTGAAGATGATAAAGCTCTTTTTAGGAAATGGTTGTGGCTGTTTCCTGAGAAGGGAGACTTTGTGGCACTAGCTGATCAGAAGGGCCTCAAGATAATATGTCCATGAAAGGATATTAGTATCGCAATGAGGACTTCATTAGCCACTGCAGGTCTGTGTTAAGAAATGGTGCTTAACATTTTGGGAAGATGTTGAGGTCAGGGAGCTATCTCTGAGCGGGGTGTGTCCTCCACTGTACTTGTTCACATTGCATTTTATCCTTTTTCTTTAGTTGTTACTTGAATTGTGATGTGCTTGATTGATAAATTTTACCTGCGCGTAAAATTTAAATTAAAGGGGAGGGTTTGGGCGGGGGGCATTGAAGTATCTTATTGTTTGGGCTGTACCTAGCAAGGAGTCTTACCATATCGATTCAGTGGGTGAATGCACCCCTGGACCTATGATTTTGTCAAAGTAATATAGTTAGTTGCATAACTGATATTTGTAGATTAAGCTACTGTCTGTTTGTTAGTTCATCCGATAAGCAACATCATTAACAAGAATTGTTGAACTTAGCTTCATGTTTATTTTCTGGTTTCCTAACTGGAGGAACAATGAAACAGCTGCTTTTCAGGTTTAGTTACGTTCAAGGAGGTGATTGGACAAATAGCGTACATGTGCGGCATTTCTTCCAGACAAGGCAGTGTTGCTGCTAAGTTTTTCTGCTGAAGTCGGCAATTTTATCTGGTCATGGAGAATAATGAAGTAATGAGAAAATACATGTTGCCCTGTTTGGTCCACAATAGAGTAAATAATGAAGTAGGATTTGAAGAGCTTACCACGGGCGGGGGTTTGGACTAGGCATTTTTGCGGATTTAAGTCGAATATATTTCATTGATATGTAGATATTTCATTGTGTTCGACTACCTAGGAATCCTTGTTTCTAACAGATTTTGACTTGTATGACCTTGATATTTGGTATGGCCCCTTTATAAGGCTGAATTTGCCGAAATGGTGGACAGTAATCGTTCCACATATATTTATCCGTTAAATTTCTCCTAGTAAATTAGTGATGCCGCTCTAAGCATGACATAAATATGAAGTATGCTCTTCACTACCTCTAAATTTTAGTCTGATGTAATTCTTCTAGTTGCTGTACAAGTTAAATGAAGACCTTCATTTGGTGTTAAAACTTTTAGACTTGTTGGCAGCATGCAGCCATTTTTCAATAGCATGAAATTACAGTCTTCATTGGGATTAGACAAAAGTGATAAAGTCCAATAAGGTGAATCCAAGGGATAATTAATCCAAGTAATGCTCCTAAAGAGACGTAATTTATAAATTGTTTATGGAAATCAATATCATTGTGGATCGGTGGTCATAGCTTAAATTTATTTTTAATTTATCTTGTCGCGTAATGTCACCATATCAGTAGTTGGATTTATTTTTAATCAATTTCCAGAACACTTAACAAGACCAGTTCATCTCAACTCTCGACGACTGGAATCCGACCTATTCTCGTTATTGTTATTATTAGCCTCATACTTGTGTGATGCACATGTTATTATTGAAAGAATGAGAAAGTAGAAGTTTTGTATTCATTCACTTCTTCAATTTTTTGGTGTTTAATTTTACCATAATAATCCTTCTAGATAATTTCATTATGACTTTCTTTCTTATTCCAAAGGTATTGTGGGCATTTCAAAAATTAGTATAACTTTTGACACCAAGCTTTGACTGTCCTTCACGAGAGATAGAGATTATTATTATAATTTGCATCGTGGTCATCATCATAAACCATGTACTTGATTCTCTCAGCAAGTGGATATGAACACCAATGAACATGAAGTCTTTGTTTTTTTTTTTTAGTGTTTGTCATGTTTTATTTATTTTTAGTTACCTGTTCCCCAGTTACCACCTCCCTCAGTCCCTGGTTCTGGGTTTTTTAGTGTGGTTTCTATAGTCTCATGCTTTGCTTCTTGTGGTTAGTTTCTTGCCGGCCTATTCTTGAAACCTTGTTTTGGTGGGTTTTCATTTTCCAATGGCCCTGCTTAGAGCCTCAGCTGAACCGGCTTCTCCTCGTCGGTGGAAGCATGATGTGTTTTTAAGTTTCAGGGGTGAAGACACCCGCAAGGGCATTGTTTCCCATTTATACGATGAGCTGCATAACAGGAGAGGGATTAAAACATTCAAGGATGATCAGCAGCTTGAAATAGGGACAGCTATTTCTCCAAGTCTCCTAACGGCAATCCAAGAATCATGGTTTGCCATCATCGTTCTCTCGCCAAATTATGCTTCTTCTTCTTGGTGTTTGGATGAACTTACACTCATTTTTCAATGCATGGAAGACAAGAACAGAATTCTGCCTCTTTTTTATCACGTTGATCCCTCTGATGTACGCCATCAAAGGGGAAGTTTTCAAGTAGCCTTCACTAAACATGAACAACAGTCTAGGCAAGACATGGACAAGGTCAAGCAGTGGAGAGATGCTTTAAATAAAGTTGCCTATCTCTGTGGCTGGGATGCCAAGAATTATGTGTAAGCATGATGAGACTATCCTAACAAGATTGATTTGCACTTGTACTTTTAGATCTATTATTTGCCTACGATTGATTGACTCCTCTCTTTTTGTAGATCCGAAAGAGAGCTTGTCAAAAGCATTGTGACATTTGTGTGCAGCAAAGTACTTCAAGTTTCACGACCTATTGAAATCGAGTGTATAATGCATACTGGAGATTTTGAGGCATTTGAAGCAACCAGACAAGCTATGGATAAGGTCGTGTCGGCACTTAAAGATGATAACATCACTGTCATTGGCATAAACGGAATGGGAGGTGTTGGCAAAACAACCATGGTTACATATGTCAGTTCACAAGCCAAAAGAGACGGGATCTTCGATCATGTGATTATGGCTTGTATATCTGAAAACCCTGACTTGATCAAAATTCAAGGCATATTAGCAGATATGTTGGGAATGCAATTGAAAGAGGAGACAGAAATTGGAAGAGCTGGTAGATTGAAGGATAGAATAATGAGAGGAAATAGGATTCTTATAATCTTGGACGACATGTGGAAGAATATAAATTTATCAAGCATAGGAATTCCCAGCTACAATGAGCTTAGAAAGTGTAATTCTAAACTCTTGCTCACCACAAGGAGATTATCTGTTTGTCATGTCATGAGGAGCCAAGCAATCATCCCTCTTAACATCCTATCAAAAGAAGATTCTTGGAGCTTGTTTGTAAAGGAAGCAGGACATTCTTTTCATGAATCCACCAGATTTTATGATATAGCGAGGAAGGTAGCTAGAGAATGTGCTGGTCTCCCAATTGCATTGATAACAGTTGCCAGGGCACTGCAATATAAAGACATGGAAGAATGGGAAGAAGCAGCTCGACGACTAGGGATGTCTCAACCTGTCAGCCTTGATGATGAGGGAGATGTTTTCAAATGTATAAAGTTGAGCTATGATTACTTGAAAAGTGATCTTGCCAAGTCATGCTTCTTGCTTTGCTGTCTATTCCCAGAAGACTATGACATCCGCATTGAAGACTTGCTTAAATATGGGATCAGTCATGGTTTATTTCAAGATTCCAACACCATGAATGAAGCCAGAGCCAGAATCCATTCGGTGATCAAGTACCTTAAAGCATCAAACTTGCTTTTAGACAGTGAAATAGATGGATGTGTAAGGATGCATGATGTCATTCGGGATATGGCCATATCAACTACATTATCCGAGAACAACAATGGGTTTTTGGTGAAAGCTGGTTTACACAACCTTTCCGAAGAGTTGGTATGTACAAAACTCCAGGTTATATTACCTGAAAGTACTTAAATGGTTTTTTTATTTTTCTTTTTCTTTTTTAAATTTCTGCAATATCCAAATGCAGTAAAATATATAGTACTAGGTGAGAGAATTTAGAACTTGAAAGAGATTCATAGAAGGGGATATAGGTCTATAAAAGGAAGAATGGAGAAGATATGATTGGAAGGCCAAAGAAGATATAAATAACTAGAATAGAATTAGAATATTATGGCACAAGAAAGAGATGGAACATCTAGAGAAGGAGTAATAGTTGCAACCTTTCAATTCAATGGGCAGTAAAACCACCAATCCAATATCTTCGTATGAGGAGATTAGATCTTTGAGCTTTTTAAGTGACTATGGAGGATCTAGTCTCCTTACTAATCTCCATATAGAAACTTTAAGGAGAATAGATCTTCTTTAGGATTTTAATAAGTTGAGCAATTTACTTTTATTTTGCTGTATTTTGCTGTATTTAACTGTCTTTATATTCCAGAAAAGGTCTCGAGTTGAGGAGCGATGGGAGCGTTTAGTCGGTGCAGTATTATGTTGGAAAAGAAAGGAATCAACTTTTGAAAACGGGAGCCATGGTATTGGCATTGATGCAAGCGTTCAATCTCCATGGCTTGCTAATTGGGAAGTTCAGGAAATCCTGAAAGTTGCTGATGAAATCCAACATAATGATCCCATTGTCAGTAGAATCTGTATGTTATCGTTGTTCACTTCTTCTTTGCCTTTCTGTCCATTATTTATATAATCTTAGCTAATAGCTGCAGTACATTAGTTCACCATTAGTTGAGTCTCTCCATGATAATTTCTTTACAAGAGTAACAAATTATTGCAGGTTGAACCTTTTAGTACTATACTTCTACAAGTGAGGGCAAAGCCTTTAGAGAAACCTGGCCAACCCCACACCACAGACAAATACATACAACATCCTACTTTAAATATGTGATGAGGAGCAATGAAAGAATATAATCATCAATATCAACATCGGTGTTATTAAATTATGAGGGGGAATACAAAGAATATAGTTTTCTTTTTTGAAAGCATAATAACAAGAATTGATATCTCAACATAACGCTAACCATGCGATAAGTAGTTTAATAGGTACAGAACACTCCCAAATCACCTATATGGGTCGAAAGGGATCAATTGAGTCTTATAACACATAAAGCAAAGAGGAATTTCATGGAAAGTTACTATTTATATGGAAATGCTATCAATTCCTACCATTCAGATCCTTTCTAAAGGTTGATTTCAAAAAACTAGAAAGAGAAGATAGGTAGAATTGTTTGATGGTACTACTTTTCTGGTTCTTTTTAGCTTCACAGAATTATTTTTCTTGAAGAATCATCTAAATTCAGCTGTTACTGGTGAAATATATATGTAATCTTGTAAGATAAATTTAGTATACAGTTGCAACTCTCAGCTTTTAATTAGATTGCATGTTAAGTGGGAGATGGAAGATGGTAAATTTCTGTTCAATTGCAGTATGCGAGCACAGTTATAAATTGGCACATTTGAATTCTAATAGCGACCGAAGGGGAGTATTACAACTCAAGATTGGATTGATGACTTGCTTCAAGGTATTTGTTTCATACAAGATAGGTGAACTATCTTTTAATTTCTTTTGGTTCTTACATTTTGCATATTGCATCATACCCTGCAATTTTTTGCATCCACCCATTTGTTTCTGCACGTATTGTCGTTTCTCTTTAATAAGTTCACTTGTAGTGTAAACATATGTGGGATCAGACTTCTTTTCGTGCAGCTGTGCATAAAAAGCACAAGTGGCACCCAATGCTCTCATAACTCTTATGTTGTACGATGATCATGTTATGTGATACGCATTATTGAATACACTCTTGAGTCCAAGTTCATGATTTAGCTAGAATCACTCACAATCCATTTTTTATTTTGTATAAATACATATCATAATTTGGGGATCTGTCTCATCCAATTTTAGGGCTATCTCTATCTTTTATTTTACTAGATGGGAAGGCAGTATTTAGTTACTTTGACTAAATATACTTCAGACTCTTGATGATGTACTTTCTGTGTTTTATTTAGGTGGACAGCTTGTCAACATTGCTCAACTGCATATTATGTTGATAAAGGGTTCCTTTTTTCCAAAAATGTTCTTCATGTTTATTCATGTCAACGCTTCTGTAATAGCGTGTGCTCTCACACACACACACACACTCTAATATACATATATATATATATATATATTGACAATTAAGCCTTATGCATGAATTTATGTTTGTAAATCAGTTATTGTTTGATTTCTATGTTTCAAATTTGTTTAAATATAACTTGTATCATTAAGTTCGTTTGAACAAAAATTTCCAGCAAAAGCAAGCACGGAGGGGAGGTGAAACTGTGGATAGAAGCCAAGATTTTCTTGTCTTACAGAAGTTCTATAAACTTTATAGAGAGAAGAATAATGTAGAAAAGCTGCGGGAGGAAGAAATGAAGTTGAGGGAATCTGGATCTATCTGTGCAAATCTGGGGGAGTAAGTTCTAAGTTTACAATAGGACCCTAAATACGTGTTTTAGTAGCCGGTAGGATTCTGGATTTTTTTATGATCATGATGCATAAATTTTTCTCTAGTGCTTAGTTAATTCCTTCCATATTAGGAGGCTTAACACATAATTGTCTTGCAGATTGTACTAATGATCTCTCTCTCTCTCTCTCTCTCTCTCACACACACACACACAACTGACACAAGAAGGAATGCAATTGTTTCACGTCTTCTTTGGATTCCATATTGATTATTTACCTTTATCCAATAATCAGGTTGGAGAGAAAAACAATTATAAGGAAAAGAGTTTCTGCAACTCTAAGAATTCTGGAGACAGTTTTGGAGCAGCTGGAGGAAACTCCCGAAGAGGTTGATTAGATATTTTTGTTAAATATTTTTAATGCTACATCAATGCTGGAATTTGCTATACCTTACTGTGTTTTCCAGAAAACGTCTCAAATTGAGGAGCATGGTACTTGCGATATTGGAAAAACATCTCAAGTTGAGGAGCGATGGGAGCGTATAGTCCATGCAGTACTAAAACGTGAAAGGCTGGGAACTGATGCATACAGGTGGCATGGTACAGGCATTGTTGGAAAAGTTCGATCTTCATTTGCAATTAGCAGGGTTATAAATAAAATTTTGGAAGCTGCAGATGAAATCGAAGATGAAAATCTTATTGCCTCTAGAATCTGTATGTCATTCAGTGTCTCGTTTATCTTTTTCCCCATTGGAATGGGTTTATTTGGGAAGGAGGTTCTGATTATTTGAGTATATTATTTCTTCAATTTGTTGAGTTTGTCTCGCTAATTGCTTTACAAGGGGGTAACTAATTATTGCAGTTTTTGAACCTTTCCGTACTATATCTTCTGCAAGTCATACAAAGTTTTGATGCAAATCTTTTTTAATTTTCACTGAAGTACTTTGGTGGTGTTTATGGGCCGTTTATTGTTTGTTTCTCAAATAAATCAGTCTTTGAGTTTTTTTTATATGTTTATATATATATATAAGAACAGCAACCAAATATATATACAGATCCTATCCAGAGCGGAGCTCCGCTTTGAAATTAACTTGTGAAGTTCAAGTTTTGGGTCACTTTTCGGTCGCATATCCACATCTCGACCGTTCAGTTTTTAGGTACTAGTGTATAGATCATCTCTGCAAATTTTCAGCCAAAGTGATGATCGTTAAGGTATCTACCTCGCTTAAACCAATGGACGGACTGAATCTGTCAACCTGAACCGTACTAGCTTTAAGGAAGTTATCAATGCCTTAACGATCATCATTTTGGCTGAAAATTTGCAGAGATGATCTATACACTAGTACCTAAAAACTGAACGGTCGAGATGTGGATATGCGACCGAAAAGTGACCCAAAACTTGAACTTCACAAGTTAATTTCAAAGCGGAGCTCCGCTCTGGATAGGATCTGTATATATATTTGGTTGCTGTTCTAGTTTGTTACTCATTTAGTTCTGATGGCCTTATACCAAAAGAAAGCCTTGCTTTTTCTGCAACTAGGTCACAGAGCTTATCTATATGTTTGCAAATGCTTTGAATTCCTATTATTCATCTTCTTTCCGATTGTGAATTTCCAGAAAGAACAAATAAAAGATAGGTAGAGTTGGCAGATGGCTTTTGTGGTTCATTTAAGGGAAACAAATTTATTGTGCATGATGAATCATTTAAGTTCCGTTGTTGCTGGTGAAATATTTGTAAATCTTATGAAATACATAGTTTATTTGGTTGTAAGTCTCATTTGTTAGTTAGAGTTTTTCCTGTTCACCTGCAGTATGTGAGCAGGGTTATTCGTTGGCTCTAGATCTGGATTGTGATAGTGAAGGAAACGGAGTATTGCAGTTTAAGGCTGGTCTGATGAGTGTCATTAAGGTATATCTTTCATATTTCATAGGTGAAGATACTTCAATCACTCTGGGTTCTTACATTTTGCATACGATGACATGTTTTGCATGCATACAATAACAAGTTTTGCATGTAAATATGAGCTTCTGCTGGTATTATCATTTGGATCTGTTATGTAATTCCACTGATAATGGATCAATATGTGGGACATCTTTTATGCAGCCATGTGTAAACATGTTGACCAGCTTTTGAACAAAATCTTGAATTGTTTTCTTTCTGACAACATATGTGGAAGCACATGTGTTTGGGTACATAATCCATTATAAATGAAATAATTATGAGTCAGAATTCATGATTTTGATGATTCATACTGATTCATCTTCATTTTGTTTATAAATATATTTTGAATTTGGGCGTCATCTGAGTTCAGGCTATTTCTTTTACTGCTACATTATTAGGCAGGAAGACACTTGTTAGTTAGTTTGACTGTATTGCGACTGTTGTTGATGTATTTTCTTTTGTTTCACTGAGGTGGACGTCTTGTTCATATTGACGTACTGCTTGTTTTATTAATAGAAAGGCTTCTTTCTTCTAAAAAGATGTTGGTGTTTACTTAGGTAGAAGTATCTTTAGAAAAACTAGAGCTGCTTTTGACAATTTGACCATTATGTTTGTAATTCAATTATTGTTGGATTTCTGTAATTCAGTTTGGATATAACTTGTACTATTTGGTTCCTTTGAACAAAATTTTCAGCAAGCGCTATCAAAGAGGAGAAGTGCAACCGCAACCATAGATAGAAGTGAAGACTTTGTTCTATTACAACAGTTCTATAAACTTTATAGGGAGAAGAATAATGTCGAAAAGCTGCTGCAGGAAAAAATGAAGATGAGGGAGTGTAGTACTTCTTCCAGTGATAACCTTAGAGAGTAAGTTAATCCAGTTATGCTATAACCTTAGAGGGTGTGGATTTTGTTTCCTTGTCTTTTCCTATATTACTCTTGTGACCTATTTCCTTGAGCTTTTGGAAGAACCGAAATGAGAAGCTTTGGAAAAATCGGTCTCAAACTAGTCCAAGGTTGGTGGCATCGTCTATGGCCTGGTATGAGGAGTATTTGCAGGCTAATAAACCTTGTACCACTACCACATCAATTCAACAGAAAGCCAGTAAACTTTGGCTAGCTCCCTCGGGTGAAAAAGTGAAATTGAATGTGGATGGTGCTTTTCTACCTAATCTGCAGTTTGGGGGTACAGGCGGTGTCCTTCGTAACTCTCTTGGTCAATTCCTTGCTGCCTTCTCTAGTCGTGTGCAGTTTGTTAGTTCTCCATTACATGTTGAGCTTTTGGCTCTGAAGAAGGGATTGGAGTTACTGCAGGCCATGCATATTACGAATGCAGTAGTCGAAAGTGATTGCCTAATGGCGGTACAAGCTATCTATGCTTGGGATTGTGATCTGTCACCATTGAGAGCCTTAGTTGCTGATGTTCGAAGTCTCCTTCACTCTAGTATCTTTTACTCTACGTTATTCTTCTCTGCGATGTTTCTTTCTTCAGAAGTTTACACATTTTGGACTTGGCTGCTGGAAGCTTGGAATGGAACAATTGTTTATTTGTGTTCCAATTTTTGTTGAATTTAGAGTCTTGTAATGAGTGGCTTGGTCGTTTGTTCTCATGAGGCCTCATTGCATTCAGATGTTCCTTGAGACATGCATTGCCTGCTATTATTTATTTATTTATTTATTTTGGGTCTGAAAGTATTTCTCTCTGTAATTAATTAGTCCATCTATTTGATTTGTGCATCACAGCTGAAACGGCTAATGGAGTCGGATGCAGCAAGGATTGAGGATTTGGACGACTTCGATATGAATTTATAATTCTTACAAGGGACACGGAACAAAGTAATTAATTTGTTAAATCTTCTAATATTCTTCGTATTTGGGCTACCCATTTGGCTAACTAGAAGAGCAATTCACCCGTAGGGACACGGAACAAAGTAATTAATTTGTTAAATCTTCTAATATTCTTCGTATTTGGGCTACCCATTTGGCTAACTAGAAGAGCAATTCACCCGTTGGGTCAATAGGTCAGGATCACTAGGTTAGTACACTATTCACTGTCACTGGATATCTGTTTCTACATGTTATGTCTGGGTTACTGGGTCAGTAACAGTTCATTAAATATTCTATTAATTTATTTGGTGTAAATGAGAAATATATGTTGTAAATAAATAGTAGTGGTAATATTTTTGGAAATGCAACCAACAAAATCATCAAACATTTTAGGTGAATATGAGTTGGCACGGAGTAGGAGCCTTTCGTTTTACGGGGGTGTATGGAGTAGCTACTACTGCAGATCGTATGATTACTTGGAATCTCT